>BLSH010369178.1:4941-17915 GCA_018402905.1 Glandirana rugosa | reverse complement strand
TAGGCAATGATTTTAGAACAATAATCTGTCCCTTACAGCAACAGCGGGAACCTGACCCTATAGGAGTAGGCGATGATTTTAGAACAATAATCTGTCCCTTACAGCAACAGCAGGAACCTGACCCTATAGGAGTAGGCGATGATTTCAGAACAATAATCTGTCCCTTACAGAAACAGCAGGAACCTGACCCTATAGGAGTAGGCAATGATTTTAGAACAATAATCTGTCCCTTACAGCAACAGCGGGAACCTGACCCTATAGGAGTAGGCGATGATTTTAGAACAATAATCTGTCCCTTACAGCAACAGCAGGAACCTGACCCTATAGAACTAGGAGATGATTTTAGAACAATAATCTGTCCCTCAAAGCAGTAGACTCTACCTTGTCCAGAATCAGATCATTCTGTAATGCAGGATGAGATCTGCAATATGTCCCTCGAAGCAGTAGTAGTATTAATCTCTACCTAGTCCAGAATCAGATCGTTCTGTAATGCAGGATGAGATGTTATTATATCTGCAATCTGTCCCTCACAGCGCCGGCAGCATCCTCTCCCTACACTAGCCTGAGAACATGTGACATGCAGCACTACGTGACTCCAGTTCATACAGAGGCTGGGTCACATGATGCACTGGCCAATCACAGCCATGCCATTATTAGGTATGGCTGTGATGGCTTCTAAGGGCAAACCAGTGAAACGCTTGTTGATTGGCTGCCCTGCAGCTATTCAACAGGCGGGATCAAATACCCAAACCCAAACTTTTTTTCAAATGTCCGGGTTCGGGTCCAGGTCACGGACACGCCAAAGTTCAGTACGGACCCGAACTTTACAGTTAGGGTTCGCTCAACTCTACTCACAATATATAGGTACTCACAACACTCAGGTACTCACAATACACAGGTACTCCAAACACTCAGTTACTCACAATGCACAGGTACTCACAATCCACAGGGACTCACAATACACAGGTACTCACAACACTTAGGTACTCATGATACACAGGTTCTCACAATACTCAGGTACTCCCAACACTCAGGTGCTCACAATATACAGGTATTCCCAAATCAAAAGCCATTGTTGGATGGTAAAGTAAGGGCTCAGCTTAGAGCAAGAGATGTGGCCTTTAGATCAGGAGACCCTATGTCCTTTAGGAAAACTTGGAAATGAATTAAAGAAAGGCATTAAGAAGTGTAGATACAAACAGCACACTGAACGATTACATTTTTGGGAGTGCATATTAAAAGGGAGTTGTCATAGTCTCAAAATACTTTTTTTTCTAGTGAAAAAAAGCACTTCAGAGACTGAAGCAGACTGAATTTCCCTAAGACCCCTTTCACACCAAGGCATTTTTCAGGTGTTTTTGCTCTAAAATTAGCACATAAAATGCGCACCAAAAATGCTCCCCATGCATCTCAATGGATGCTTTCACACCGAGGCGTTGCTAAAAGTTCTGCAAGCAGTATCTTTTCAGCTTGTCTTGTGCGCTCAAAATAGCTCTTCAAAAATGCCCATGTCCATTGAAAATAATGGTTAAGTGCTTGAAAAACGCTTGAATAGCACATGAAATGTGTACTGAGGCTGTGGAAAGGTCACATGATTGAAACACAAGCGCTTGAAAAGCTCTTGAAAAGCGCTTAAAAAACTCCGTTAGAGCGGCAAAAACACACACTAAATCATGGCGTTTTACCGGATTTTACAGGCTTTTTTCCAACGCCTTGGTGTGAAAGGAGCCTTAAGGCTTCTGGTCAATTTTTATCATTGTACCATTGAGAATATTCTTCTCCATTGCACTGTAGTGTGGTATGCCAGCTGCAGGGTGGAGGATAAGAAGTGCCTGTCTTGCGTGGTAAAAACAACACAGAGGATCATAGGAACAGAGCTACCAAATTTGGACACAGCATATGCCAGCTGATTAAACAAGCGAGCAAAAGCTATAAGTATTGATCCAACCCACCCAGGTTACAGTATGTTTGTCCCATTGCCATCAGGGAAAAGATATAGGACACATAAAACACACACTAATCGTTTAAAGTATAGTTTTTTCCCTAGGGCTGTATTGTCCATAACCCCACCAGGTAAAGTGTTTTAGGAATTTTATGAGGAATTTTAATATTTTTAAATAACATTTTATATTTTGTTATATTTAAATAGTAATGTGGACATGTGCTAGGAGTATGTGTGTGTGGTTGTGTTGAGAAGTTTTTTATTACTGCTGTAAAGACTATCTGGATAAATTTTGTTGTATGTATACAATGACAATAAAGTATTCTATTATATTATATTTACTCACAATGCACAGGGACTCACAATACACAGGTACTCCCAATACACAGGTACTCACAATATACAGGTACTCCCAATACACAGGGACTCCCAATGCACAGGTACTCACAATACAAAGGTACTTACAATACACAGGGACTCACAATACACAGGTACTCACAATACATAGATCACACAGTACACAAAGTCAGTCTTTTATTAGTAGTTGTGTGTCTCTGCTCTTCTCAGCTCCTGTAATCTGACACTTGCAGCTTGTCTGTCTCTAAAGGCAACCACCCCTGCTTCCCAACTCTGTCAGATCTGTCACAGTGCAATCTGCACTCACCCACCACCGCACCGTCAGTCTTCAACCACCCGCCTCCTCTGTCCGCTTCTATGGGGGGAATACAGTCCCCAGTCACTCGCACTCCACCACCGCTCCTGCCACCACTCCCGTTCCCCCGGTCACACTCCTCCTCTCTCCTTTATGGGGGATACTGCCCCCTAGTCACTCTGCTTCTGCCACCTCTCCCGCTCCCCCGCCTCCTTTCTTGGTCAGGGGGGTTTGGTCCGCACTTCCCCGCACTCTCTCTCACTCCTCTCTCACACCACACTGTCAGCATCTGAGACAGCTCCTCCTTGTGCCAAAACTCTGTACAGCGCCACCTGGAACTGCTTAGATATTGACCATGGATGTACTTTGCAGGACACTTTTTTAAACATTTTTGACATATAAGCTTGGACAAAATGTCTCTAGTTTTTAAACTAGAGCAGAGCCCCCCACGCCAAAGCACACACAGCCCTCATGTTGAGGGCATGTGGCCTGGTACAGTCCAGGGGGGGCACGGGCTTGTGCCCCCTATCCTGACCTCCAGGCTGCATGCTCAGATAAGGGTCTGGTATGGATTTTGGGGGGATCCCACTCCATTCTGGAAAAAAATTGGCATGGGCTTCCCCTTAAAATCCATACCTGACCCAAAGGGCTTGGTATGGATTGCGGGGAACCCATGCCATATTTTTTTTATTCTGTATTGTCCTTGAGCCGGCAATACATTACAGCCATAAGCAAGTTGAAATTACATTTTTGATCAATGTGGGGGAGGATGTGGTAGATATATTTGGTGTGGGTTGGGTTCATTGACTTGTCTATTTGGCATCACCACACATTTGTTTTCAGCCCATGTGCACACATCACTTCCTGTTTACAGCCACATTACACTTCCTACATTTGTTCTGCTGATTTAAATCTGTAAGGACTATCCAAATATGAATGAGAGTATGACTGAGGGCCGGTTCACACAGCAGAGTTGTCCGAGATCACATCCGCAGTTCAGTGCAAATCACATGTGATCTCTATGCAATGCGTTTTCAGCCATACTATTTGTATGGCTGAATTTGCATAGCACAGAGATCGCATGTGATTTGCACTGCTGTGTGGATCACTTCTGATCTCGGACACCGCAGCAGTGTGAGCCAGCCCTAAGGAAGATAATCCACTTCCCCAAAACCACCACCCCCCAAAACTAATTAAAAAGTAAGAAGTCCAGAACACTAAAAATCGGAGAGATATCCATAAGCCACTATCAGTTCACCTCTGGAGATCACGCACCCAGGAACCACCTCCACCTTGGTCTAATGTATTCCCAGGGCGAGCTATTACCGATTTTGCACTACAGGGTTACAACACTACAAGAGCCTTCATAAAAAACGAATTCTGGAGAGAACAACAACTGAAGATTCGCCCCCCAGTGCATACATGCCATACTCAACGGACAGGTCTGCCCCAACACCCCTCCAATGCTCTTGGTGCTCTGCCTATAAACCGTTGCTAAAACACAGACTCTGGGAATGCCCTGCTGTCAACACCTTTTGGTTACAAGTAGAAACTCTAGCCAATCGAGTCTCGGGCTACTCCCCCTGTAAAGACTCAATCCCACTACTCTTTGGATTCATGGACAATCCCTTTCCAGGAACGCAAAACAAAAACACTATTGTTCTTCGTAAACATAGACATTGGCTCACCTATTGCTTCATGCTGGCAAGGAGGGTCATCCTTTAACAATGGACCTCAAAATCTCCTCCTACCATAGCAATGGTAAAATCACACCTGATGGGACTCTACCAGAAAGAACTACTGGACTGCTCACTAAATGGGTGCGATAGGAGCAAATTAAACAGAATTTGGGAAACCTTTATCAATCAATCCCACACCACGCCTCCACCTATCCCAGAGTCGATTTCCTGACCCCACCTCTTGGATAATGCTTGGAATGCCTTACAGTAATGGTCATTTTACGCCCTTCTCCTACTACCCCTACTATCCATCACTACCCCACCGGCTCTAGCCAGTCAATGATTAGACTGAATGGACTGGATGTAACCCTCCCCTAACAGACTAAGTCACTCGCGCTGTCCGGCATCTGTAGACATCGGCAGATAAAGGAACTATAACTTAGCAATAACTGAAGATGTGCCTCTGAACGTTATTTTGACCCCTCTTATATACTCCATAGTGGTCACCCCCCCTCCCACCCCTCCCCCTTCCCCTCTCTCCTTCCCCATTCCTTCCCACTTCCCCCCCATACCCCCCCTTGGTTTTCCCCTGCCCTCGCCTATGTCATGATTATCTATGTTTTATGCTAACTCTCACTTGGGTCTATTGCTTCTATTGTATTACAATTCTTGTTTTGACATTTAAAACTCAATAAAATGTGTTAAAAAAAAAGTAAGAAGAAACAAAAGAGAAAAACAACAAGATCCCAATAATGTACTTTTATTTTGCCAGCAGAAACAATTATATACATATTTACTGGCATTTAAGTATTTTACAGTATTTATGGTGCTACATTTAGCAAAACAGTTAACAATTGGGTTCTACGGGCCCTGCTCATAGGAGCTTACAATCTAAAATTGGCTTAAACCTTACAGTGGACACAGCTTTACTTTCACAGTGTATAACAGGCCACACATTTCATATTACAACTGCTCAACACCCACCACATCACATTTTTAGCTGCAAAATTATAGAAACATACTTAACAGTCATTCTAACAAAGCATTACAACATAATATTAAAAAGACACATATTCAAACAATAACACCCACCACCCCCACATTCTACACACATACATTGGTATGTTCAATTATAAGCTGCAATACTATGTACATGATTAGCAGTGAGATCAAAGAGTCAGAAGGTCAGCAGATGCTCCCAAACTATGAATGAATGGTCAGACAGGAACAATACTGACAACATGGTCACATGAACCCACTTTTGATGGTTAAAATGCAGAAGCATTTCAGCAAACAGATCTAGTGAGGTATTTGTCATTATGCACAATATCATTGCTTATCCCACAAAAACCACAGCAATAAACCTGGACTCTAGTCGGGCCAAACTAACCCTCCTACTGCAGTCCTTTATATAAGATTGTATTGTTAGCAAACTGATACACGCCCAATAAAAGTACACGCCCACTAGTGTCATTCAATCTGTTTCTTCATATACTGTATGTCTAAATTGATTGCACCTGAGGAGCAGGAACACATAATACTATTTGTAACCGTGTTAGCCCTTGGCTATGTGCATCAAATCTCTAACTCCAGGCCAAGATTCTAAGTCCATATGCATGCACATAATCCAAGCCACAGTTTTTTAACCATATGTACCTGTGCAGTGTAAACCCTATAATTTGAAATGTCCAAGTCCCTGGGCATGATTAGTGCTAACAAACATTAACATCCGCCCTGGCTGCAATTAACTTCCAATTTAAAGTCCAAAAATAATGTCTTTATAGACCTTGCTTTGTGCGCTGATCCAAATCATTTGGTGTAGGGGGGGATTAGGATGTGGGGTTTTTTTTCAGGGGTTGGGCTTGGCCCCTTAGTTTTATTTGTGATTTGTAAAGACGCCTGTGTGAGTTTAGGGAAATATTTTTGTGAGCTGGAGATCAACAAGTGAAAGTGACAAAGAAAAAGATATTTTAACAAAACATGAAAGCATTCCACAATCTTGCATTCTTAAAAAACAAAACATATTATGAAGAAGCAACAATGTTGCAAGGACAATTTCTTTGCGAGAAAGATACATTTCATCTCAACATGAAAATAATTTCTTTGGAGAAGTTACAACTGTACCATTAGAAAGAATGGTTGAAACTTGCATTGGGCTACATAACTCCCATCTTCACTCCCAAAAAACTCTCTTTTAAACAGCTTTAATTTTGGTATTTACTATAACGCCCTGTAATTACTCCGTTGGAGTGTAGCATCCTCCACGCTATGTAGGTGTAGTGAGAGATTTTTGGTAGGTAAGGTAAAATTTAGTCAGGCCTGACTGAGTGCATACCTGGGTGCTTTGATTCTGGGCTGGGAGTGGCTCAGGTAGGATTGAGTGATTCACAGAATGGTGTCATCAGGACCTCCCATTTCTTTCCAGAAGGTTTTGGTGTTTACTGGAAACAGAGCTGGGAGGGGAGGTGTAGCCATTTGGGGTGTTCAAAGGAGCCCTGATAAATCCCCAAATCTGGGTTGGCAGGGGGCAGGCCTCTAAATACCCTGGGTCAGCCCAATCTGTGAGGAGAAGTTTGTGTGGAAGTCTGGAGATGGAGTAGTGTGGGCTGTCGCGGCCTAGGGGAAGCTCCCAGTCTGGGGGGGACCCCAGGTCTGGAGTGCTCGGGTGCAGTCAGGAGGAGTGAGATCTTGGTGGCAGGCACAAGGCAGAGCAGAAAAGACAGCAAGAGAGAGCACTATTCATGAGAGATCTTCAGTGTGGAACTGCAGGTGTCAGGATGTCGGTGCGCAACATACCCTGGGAAACTGTTAGAGGCATGACGGAGCGGATTGGGGTGAGAGACAATCTGGAAATGTATGCAGAAGCCAGTGTGGAATACCTATGTTGCTGTGGTAGTGGAGAAGGCCATTGCAGCTGGAGGAGCTGGCAGGGCCTGAAAGAGGATGGACTGGGAGTAGTAGTCCATCAGGCCAGCTAGCACTCACTACTTTGCTACACAATTGAGGCTATTAGCCTCTGCCTGTAATGGGTGGTCCGGAGGCCCTGCTTCAACTACAGCAGGCCTCACCATGTGCCAGCTATGCCAGAAGAAGATGTTGGGGTCCTGATAGATATTCCTTCAGGTCTCACCTGTGAGAAGCAAGTATTGTGCAGGAAAGAGGTGCAAGGAGTGTAACAGTCAGCAAGCGTTGTGCTGGAGGAAGTCGGAGAAGTGTATATACTGGAGAGTGGGAGGGCATCCCATAATCATCCCTACCCCATCCAAGTTCAAATCCCCTAATAAAAAAACAAAACAAAGTACCGTCCTGTTCTGTGTCTACGGATGTGCACAAAGGGGTGATTGAGGGCAGTATGATCAGGTGAACCACATCAACCAGCCATGCCTAATGGGGCCATTGGCTACAGGAGTAAAAATAAGAGCAATTTCAGGTCTGAGCATGTTCAATTGTGCTCAGCTGTGCTGTGCACCTGTTTGTAAAAAGACTGGGAATGTATCTATTCTCAGACTTTTAAAGATATTTCAGTCTAGAAATCACTTTTTCACACAGTTTAAAAGCAAATTATCTTGAAACAATATACCGCATATTTTAGTACAATTTAGGTGATTATATCATGCTCTAAACATTATTCCAATGTGCACTTCACCAGGTCCTGACTGGAGTGAGGATTTGGGCTCTATCTGCTGCCTGAGCACTATAGTGAATTCAATTTTGGAAGTATTTTTGCTCCAGCGCTATTGTGAATTCCATTTGGGTGCTATTTAGCACCATTTGCCATTTTTGGTGCAAAATAGGGCTCACATTTGAGGCACTGGGCGCTATAGTAAATAAACCATTATGACTCTGGGCTTTCTTTTAGGAGAGAGTACAATCCAGTCTAAAGGTGCTTAGCCAAATCATTTACTAAACCTAATTAATCATGTTTGTTTTACTACGCTACTTTTATTTATTTGAATTTCAGAAACTTATTGTAAATGTTAAGATGCTAATCTTTATTCATTTTCCATCATTTTTATTTATTTATTTTAAGGTGAATAATAATGGTTTCATTGTAATGACTAGAATATAAAAAAAATGAGCTGATGTGTGCATGATCTGCAGCAGAACAAATATCACCTGATATTGTCAGGTCTATCTGGGAATTTAGTAGACTTGGTCCACTGGGTTTCTACATTATCTTAAAGTATAACTGAAGGCAAAACTTTTATAGATCTGAAAAGAGTGGTGAGTAGAGTTGAGCGAACCTGGACTGTAAAGTTCGGGACCATACCGGACTTTGAGGTGTCCGTGCCCCGAACCCGTACCCGGACATTTGAAAAAAAGTCTGGGTTCGGTATTCGGGTATTTTTCACGCCTTTTCTATAGCTGCAGGGCAGCCAATCAACATGCGTTTTACTCGTTTGCCCTTAGAAGCCATCACAGCCATGCTTACTAATGGCATGGCTGTGATTGGCCAGTGCGTCATGTGACCCAGACTATTTTTGGCGCCTGTTGAATAGCTGCAGGGCAGCCAATCACCAAGCATTTCACTCGTTTGCCCTTAGAAGCCATCACAGCCATGGCTGTGATCGGCTAGTGCATCATGTGAACAAGCCTATATATGAGCTGGAGTCACGTATGCCACGTGTCACATTGTCTCAGGCCTACTGCTATAGGGAGATGTTCCAGCTGGTGCTGTGAGGGACAGAATATTGATCTAAAATCATCTCCTAGTGCTGTAGGGAGAGGTTCATGCTGGTGCAGTGAGAGACAGATTATTGTTCTAAAATCATATCCTACTGCTATAGGGAGAGGTTCCTGCTGGTGCTGTGAGGGACAGATTATTTTTTCAAAATCATCTCCCAGCATGGGCATCCGCAGATAGGGGCAAGGGGGGGCAATTGCCCCCCCTGGAATCAGGGATCGGATCGGGGGTTGCCCACTAGGTCCTTATCCTCTTGGGCTATGTATGAAGTCTCTGATCGTCTTGTGTGCCATGTCCACAGTCTCAGACCATCTCCTGTAGTATGTCTGCAGTCTCTGACCATCTCCTGTAGTATGTCTGCAGTGTCTGACCGTTTCCTGTACTATGTCTTCAGTCTCTGACCATCTCCTGTACTATGTCCGCAGTGTCTGACCGTCTCCTGTACTATGTCTGCAGTCTCTGACCATCTCCTGTACTATGTCCGCAGTCTCTGACCATCTCCTGTACTATGTCCATAGTCTTTGACTGTCTCTTGTACTATGTCCGCAGTGTCTGACCATCTCCTGTTCTATGTCCATAGTCTCTGACTGTCTCTTGTACGATGTCCGCAGTATCTGACCATCTCCTGTACTATGTCCGCAGTGTCTGACCGTCTCCTGTACTATGTCTGCAGTCTCTGACCATCTCCTGTACTATGTCCGAAATCTCTGACCATCTCCTGTACTATGTCTGTAGTCTCTAACCATCTCCTGTACTATGTCTGCAGTCTCTGACCATCTCCTGTACTATGTCTGCAGTCTCTGACCGTGATAATGTGATAATGTCAAAAAGCGGCATAGAATGGGAGACCTTAAAATGATGCCCCCTCCCTGAAAAAATTTCTGTGGACGCCCATGTCTCCTAGTGCTATAGGGAGATTTTCCAGCTAGTGCCGTGAGGGACAGATTATTGTTCTAAAATCATCTCCTACTGCTATAGGGAGAGTTTCCCGCTGGTGCGTGAGGGACAGATTATTGTTCTAAAATCCTCTCCTACTGCTATAGGGACAGGTTCCTGCTGCTGCTGTGAGGGACAGATTATTGTTCTAAAATCATCTCCTAGTGCTTTAGGGAGAGATTCCCACTGCTCCTGTGAGGGAGAGATTATTGTTCTAAAATCATCTCCTACTGCTATAGGGAGAGGTTCTTGCTGGTGCTGTGAGGGACAGATTATTGTTCTAAAATCATTTTCTAGTGCTATAGGGAGATGTTCCTGCTGGTGTTTGGAGGGGCAGATTATTGTTCTAAAATAATCTCCTAATTCTATAGGGAGAGGTTCCTGCTGGTGCAGTGAGGGACAGATTATTGTAATAAAATAATCTCCTACTGCTATAGGGAGAGGTTTCTGCTGGTGCTGTGAAGGACAAATTATTGTTCTAAAACCATCTCCTACTGCTATAGGGAGAAGTTCCCGCTGGTGCTGTGAGGGATAAATTATTGTTCTAAAATCATCTCCTACTAATATACGGAGAGGTTCCTGATGGTACTGTGAGGGACAGATTATTGATCTAAAATCATCTCCTAGTGCTATAGAGAGAGGTTCCTGCTGGTGCAGTGAGGGACAGATTATTGTTCTAAAATCATCTCCTACTAATATACGGAGAGGTTCCTGCTGGTACTGTGAGGGACAGATTATTGTTCTAAAATCATCTCCTAGTGCTATAGGGAGAGGTTCCTGCTGGTGCTGTGAGGGACAGATTATTGTTCGAAAATCATCTCCTACTGCTATAGGGAGAGGTTCCTGCTGGTGCGTGAGGGATAGATTATTGTTCTAAAATCATCTCCTACTGCTATAGGGAGAGGTTCTTGCTGGTGCTGTGAGAGAAAGATTATTGTTCTAAAATCATCTCCTACTGCTATAGGGAGGGGTTCCTGCTGCTGCTGTGAGGTACAGATTATTGTTCTAAAATCATCTCCTAGTGCTATAGGAAGAGGTTCCTGCTGCTCCTGTGAGGGACAGATTATTGTTCTAAAAACATATCCTACCGCTATTGGGAGAGGTTCCTGCTGGTGCTTAGAGGGACAGATTATTGTTCTAAAATAATCTTCAAGTGCTATAGGGATAAGTTCCCGCTAGTGCTGTGAGGGACAGATTATTGTTCTAAAATCATCTCCTACTGATATACGGAGAGGTTCCTGCTGGTACTGTGAGGGACAGATTATTTATCTAAAATTATCTCCTACTGCTGTAGGGAGAGGTTCCTGCTGGTGTTGTGAGGGACAGATTATTGTTCTAAAATCATCTCCTAGTGCTATAGGAAGAGGTTCCTGCTGGTGCTGTGAGGGACAGATTATTGTTCTAAAATCATCTCCTACTGCTATAGGGAGAGGTTCCTGCTAGTGCTGTAAGAGACAGATTATTGTTCTAAAATCATCTCCTACTGCTATAGGGAGAGGTACCTGCTGCTCCTGTGAGGGACAGATTATTGTTCTAAAATCATCTCAAACTGCTATAGGGAGAGGTTCCTGCTGGTGCTGTGAGGGACAGATTATTGTTCTAAAATAATCTCCTAGTGCTATAGGGAGAGGTACCTGCTGCTCCTGTGAGGGACAGATTATTGTTCTAAAATCATCTCAAACTGCTATAGGGAGAGGTTCCTGCTGGTACTGTGAGGGACAGATTTTTGTTCTAAAATTATCTCCTACTGCTATAGGGGAGGTTCCAGCTGGTACGTGAGGCATAGATTATTGTTCTAAAATCATCTCCTAGTGCTATAGGGAGAGGTTCCTGCTGGTGCTGTGAGGGACAGATTTTTGTTCTAAAATCATCTCCTAATGCTATAGATAGAGGTTCCTGCTGGTGCTGTGAGGTACAGATTATTGTTCTAAAATCATCTCCTACCGCTATAGGGAGAGGTTCCTGCTGGTGCTGTGAAGGACAGATTATTGTTCTAAAATCATCACATACTGCTAGAGGGAGAGCTACCTTCTGGTGCTGTGAGAGACAGATTATTGTTCTAAAATAATCTCCTAGTGCTATAAGGAGAGGTTCCTGCTGGTTCAGTGAGGGACAGATTATTGTTCTTTAAATCATCTCCTACTGCTATAGGGAGCGGTTCCTGCTGATACTGTGAGCCACAGATTATTGTTCTAAAATCATCTCCTACTGCTATAGGGAGAGGTTCCTGTTGGTTCTTTGAGGGACAGATTATTATTCTAAAATCATCTCATTGTGTTATAGGGAGATTTTCCTGCTGGTGCTGTGAGGGACAGATTATTGTTTTAAAATCATCTCCTACTGCTATAGGGTGTAGTTCCTGCTGATGCTGTGAGCGACAGATTATTGTTCTAAAATCATCTCCTACTGCTATAGGAAGAGGTTCCTGCTTGTGCTGTGAGGGACTTATTATTGTTTTAAAATAATCTACTAGTGCTATAGGGATAGGTTCCTGTTGGTGCTGTGAGGGACAGATTATTGTTTTAAAATCATCTCCTACTGCTATAAGGAGCGGTTCCTGCTGATGCTGTGAGCGACAGATTATTTTTCTAAAATCATCTCCTACTGCTATAGGAAGAGGTTCCTGCTTGTGCTGTGAGGGACTTATTATTGTTCTAAAATCATCTGCTAGTGCTATAGGGATAGGTTCCTGTTCGTGCTGTAAGGGACAGATTATTGTTCTAAAATAATCTTCTAGTGCTATAGGGAGAGGTTCCTGCTGGTGCAGTGAGGGACAGATTATTGTTCTAAAATCATCTCCTACTGCTATAGGGAGAAGTTTCCGCTGGTGCTGTGAGGGACAGAATATTGTTCTAAAATAATCTCCTACTGAAATACGGAGAGGTTCCTGCTGGTACTGTAAGGGACAGATTATTGATCTAAAATCATCTCCTACTGCTATAGGGAGAGGTTCCTGCTGGTGCATTGAGGGACAGATTATTGTTCTAAAATTATCTCCTACTGCTAGAGGGAGAGGTTCCTGCTGGTGCTGTGAGGGACAGATTATTGTTCTAAAATCATCTCCTAGTGCTATTGTCCTCT
>BLSH010369176.1:17473-29579 GCA_018402905.1 Glandirana rugosa | reverse complement strand
GTGTATGACTGCCTGTAATGGCTACAGACTCTTCTGGCCAGCTTTAGCAGATCTTCCAACCCTGGGTACGTATTTAGGAAATGCTGCACCACCAGATTGAGGACATGTGCCAGGCATGGCACATACATTAACTTTCCCTGTCTAAGAGCCGACAGGAGGTTTGAGCCATTATCGCATGCCACCATTCCTGGCTCCCGCTGGCGTTCTGTGAACCACCTCTGGGCCTGTCCCTGCAGAGCTGCAAGAATCTCTGCTCTGGTGTGGTTCCTGTCCCCTAGACACACCAGCTGAAGCACTGCTTAGCACCTTTTAGCCTGACTCATGGAATAACCTTTTGGACGCTTAGGGGGTACCTGTTCATAGGACAATTCTGCAGAGGAGGGCATGGAGGTGGCAGAGGAGGAGGGGGTAGAGCTCACAGGTCTGGTATCATCACCACCAACTGTATGGAGACATGGGGGCACAACAAGCTGCAGCACTGAGCCCTGTCAAGCATCCTTCCGAGTAGCAAGCAGCGTTACCCAGTGTGCTGTGAGCAAAATATATTGTCCCTGCCCATGCTTGCTGGACCATGTGTCAGCAGTAAGGTAGACTTTGCGGCTAACTGCCTTGCCCAATGATGCCAGAACATTCCCTTCCACGAGATGGTAGAGAGACGGAACCGCCTTCCGTGAAAAGTAGTAGCGACTGGGAACCTGCCATTGTGGTACAGCACATTGTGCGATATCACAGAAGGGGGCAGAACCCACCAGGCTGAAAGGCAGAAGTTGGAGAGCCAACAGCTTTGACAAGCTTGCATTTAGAAGCTGGGCATGTGGGTGGCAGGGACTGTATTTTTTTTCCGCTGCAGCAGATGGGGCAGAGAAATTTGCCGGCTACAGTCTACAGCCAGTGGTGTGCTGCTGGCAGATGTGCTGCTAGGACCTGGGACACCATGTGCTTTACCATCATCCCTGTCAGTGGAGGCTGCTGAGAGGTCATGACTTGGGCAGACTGAAGTGGGTAAGGAGGAGGGACAGATTTGTGCCCCTTTAGTGTGGCTTTTAGGTGCTCTTGCCAATGGGCTGAGTGGTTGGATGTGACATGCCTTGTTAGGCATGTGGTACCCAAATTTCTGGTGTTTTTGCCACGTTTGATGTGCCGGAGACACAGTTTGCAGATAGCAACAGTGTGATCTGCTGCAGATGTGCTGAAAAAGGCCCAGACAGCTGAGCTTTGGGAAGTGGGCTGGGAGATAACAGCTGCAGAATGTGATGCTCTCTACTCTTTCTTGATGTCGGTCTCCTTGGGGTTGTGCCTCCTCACCTTCAGTTTCCTCCTCTGCTCTATCTGGCACCCAAGTCGCATCAGTGACCTCATCATCATAATCATCTCCATCTCTTCCATCTGCATCATCATCATCATTACCATGGAGACAACTTGGCAATATGCTGCGGCTGGGGGAACATGAATGCCAATTTGTCTACCAGAGTTCTCCCCTCTCTCTAGGCTCATGTTCCTGCCATCCTCAACCTCAGAACCAACATCTGAATCCAGTAATGGCTGGGCATCATCAAGAAGCAAGTGGCTGATGCTGTGGTCAAATAACTCAGCTGACTCCTCTATGGCTGATGTTGGGTCTATGGCAGGAATAGATGTGAACAAGGAGGCAGGTTTATCCACTCTGGCAACTGCAGGGGACTGCACACTTGTCTCTGCTTGCGTGACAGAGGATGAGGAAGGAAAGTCCACCACCTCCTCTGCATGCTGTGGCTGGATAGTATGGGCAAACTTATTAAACAAAGGAAATGATGCCCTGCCTGAGGACTGAACACCACGTCCACCTTTGCCTGTGGACACATTTGTTGCTGGCCCCCTTACAGTGCCACGGGAACGTCTGCCTCTCCTTGTTGTCCTCCCAGACATTATTGGGAGGGAGGGGGCGTAGCTTATTAACAAATGTAAAGTAGAAGTGGAAATCTGTACGTAGATGCACTTTAATCAATGTAAAATGGTGTTTGGTGCACTTTAATTTGAGTACACTACACAGACACATTCCATGGATACACTATAATATACTGCAAACATACAGTGACGCACAGAACTATATGGCGTTAAACTTGCAGTAAAGCACAAAACTATATGGCATTAAACTGGCAGTAAAGCACACAAAACTATATGGCTTTAAACAGGCAGTAACGCACACAGAACTACAGTTGTGCTCATAAGTTTACATACCCTGGCAGAATTTATGATTTCTTGGCCATTTTTCAGAGAGTATGAATGAGAACACAAAAACATTTCTTTCACTCAACAGAACCCCTCATTTTCCACTTCTTGATCAGAATTTTAACACTGATGATTGGCATTCTCAATTCCGTGGGTACCTTTTCATATCCCTTTCCTATTTTATACCGTTCAACTATCTTTTCCCGCAGATCCTTTAACAATTATTTTGCTTTCCCCATGACTCAAAATCCAGAAACATCAGTGCAGCACTGGATGAAAGATGCAAAGGTCTGTCAGGAGTCCAGAAACGTATTGACCTTTTACACACACACACACACTAATTACAAGCAAACAGATCACAGGTGAGGATGGTTACCTTTAATAGCCATTCAAACCCCTTTGTGTGCATGTTATCAGGCCAAAATCACTAGGGTATGTGAACTTTTGATCAGGGTCATTTGGATAGTTTCTGTTGTCATTATGATTTAAAGAGAGTAAACACAGTTGATGGATAATAAATGGCTTCAGCCAAACACCATGAGTGAAAGAAAAGTTTTTGTGTTCTCAATCATATTCTTTGGAAAATGGCATAGAAATCATAAATTCTGCCAGGGTATGTAAACTTATGAGCACAACTGTATATGGCGTTAAACTTGCAGTAACACACAAAACTATATGGCTTTAAACTGGCAGTAAAGCACACAGAACTATATGGCGTTAAACTGGCAGTAACGCACACAGAGGTAAATGGGGTTAAACTTACAGTAACGCACAAAACTATATGGCGTTAAACTGGCAGTAACGCACACAAAACTATATGACATTAAACTGGCAGTAACGCAAACAGAACTATATGGCATTAAACTGGCAGTAATGCACAAAACTATATGGCGTTATCCTGGCAGTAACGCACACAAAACTATATGGCGTTAACCTGGCAGTAACGCACAAAAAACTATATGGTGTTAAACTTGCAGTAACACACACAAAACTATATGGCGTTAAACTGGCAGTAGTGCACACAGAAATATATGGCGTTGAACTGGCAGTAACGCACAAAACTATATGAGTTAAACTGGCAGTAACACACACAAAACTATATGGCGCTAAGCTGGCAGTAACTCACACAAAACTATATGGTGTTAACCTGGCAGTAATGCACACAAAACTATATGGCGTTAAACTGGCAGTAATGCACACAGAACTATATGGCATTAAACTGGCAGTAATGCACACAGAACTATATGGCGTTAAACTTGCAGTAACGCAAAAAACGATATGGCGTTAAAGTGGCAGTAATGCACACAAAACTATATGGCGTTAAACTGGCAGTAATGCACACAGAACTTAATGGCATTAAACTTACAGTAATGCACACAGAGGTATATGGCATTAAACTTGCAGTAACACACAAAACTATATGGTGTTAAACTGGGAGTAATGCAAAAAACTATATGGCGTTAAACTGCCAGTAATGCACACAAAACTATATGGCGTTAAACTGGCAGTAACGCACACAGAACTATATGGCTTTAAACTTGCAGTAACGTGCACAGAACTATATGGCGTTAAACTGGCAGTAACGCACACAGAAGTAAATTATGTTAAACTTGCAGTAACGCACTCAAATATACGGTGTTCAACCGTCACTACACTGACACTATCTGAACTGTCCCTACTCTAGCTATACACTAATGTAAAGATTAGTGACACGGTCTCACTATACTACACTGAAACTATCTGACGTGTCCCTACTCTACATATACACTAATGTATATATGAATGACACAGTCTCACTACACTACAATGAAACTATCTGAGCTGTCCCTACTCTAGCTGCACACGATGCAAAGCTGAATGATAGTCCTCCTCACTACACTCACACTATATCTAGATTGACACTAAACGAATATTCTACACTGACAATTGAAGCACAATAGCACAGTATAGCATACTAACTAACAAATAGCACTGAACAGAGCCCTGTTATATCTCTCTCCATGCCAAAATCACACTGAAAATGGCTGCCATTGAAAGAATACTTTTATACTGTGGGCCGGAAATGAGCCATGATTGGATAAAGTCATGATGACAGTGTCCAATCATGACTCTGACAGTGCTCTGTGCCCTGATTGGCTGAAGCTTTCACTGCTTCAGCCAATCAGGGCTTGCATTGCACTGTTCAGCACCGCAATGCATTTTGGTCAGTTCGGGGGCCGAACAAACGGTCGAACGTCCCGTTTGTTCGGCTGTTCTCCTAACAACGAAAGTTCAGCTTGAACCAACCCATCCCTAATCTTGAGGTTATTTCAAATCCTCATTTTCCTGTTTTTAACTTTTTCAACAAAATTTATAGATTTTATGATATTCTCTTCATACTTTGGAGTTCTTGCCCCTAAAAGTCCCAAATAGAGGGTTTGTTGTAGCTTATAGATGATGAGGATGATGAGGATGGTTTAGTAAGCCAGTCCACCACTTCTTCTGCATGCTGTGGCTGGATAGCACGTGCAATATCACTAAACAGAAACAAATGTGGGGAGCGTGTCCAAGATAGCCACTGGATTAGACGCATAGTCAGTGAGCTCTGGTCCCATCTCCTGCTATTTACCCTTTTCCCTGCAGATAGACGGCCGCAACTTAGGTAGCATTGCTGTGGATACCATAGCGAGGGGAATGAGAAAAGGATTGGGCTCCTCTGGTTCCTGTAAGTCCCAGAAAAAGGCCCAGAAAGCCACTGGCACCAAAAACTCCCCGACTCCCAAGACCAATATGGCGTTGCAGACTGTGGAAGCGGACCCAGTGCTGGATGCACAGACCAGGTTTGATGCGCTTATGCAGGCGATCACTTCATGCCAGACCACCCTAACGGGCAAAATAGACTCTATGCAGATGAAGATTGGACTGCTCCGCAGAGACATGGATGGCTTTCGGTCTAGACTGAACGAGTCGGAGCACCGCGCGATCACACTAACTCCCTTAGAGTTTTGCAAACCAAAATGAAAATTTTGGAAGCCCACACAGAAGACGCAGAGTAATCGGAGGAATAAACTCCGGATTGTGGGTCTTCCGGAGGGATTGGGGGGCCCTAATATTACGGCCTACACAGAACAACTGCTGCGCACTCTCCTACCATGTGCGCAGTTCTCTGACTTCTTTGTAGTGGAGAGGGCACATAGAATGCCTGCTACACGGGGACCTGTGGGAGCTCCTCCATGCACCTTCATATTCAAATTATTAAATTATTGAGACTGGGACCTAATTCTCAGAGAAGAAAGAAAGATGGAGGACCTGTGCCATAAGGGAGCGAGGCTAATGATCTTCCCGGATTATTCGGTTGAGATTCAAAAGCTCCGGAGATCCTTTGACCGCGTCTAATTAAACCTCCAGAACAGAAAAATCAAATATAGCATGTTATTTCCAGCAAAGCTCAGAGTACAAGATGGAGAATCGATCCAGTTTTTCTCTTCTCCAGAGGATGCATCACAGTGGCTAGAGACCATTTCCAGGGGTTAAAAAAGGAAACTTTATTGAAATCTATGGGCTGGAGGGGTCCCCTTCCTATATGACCTATACAAGGTGAGGGAATCATATACTCTTCCTCTTTAAATTACTTTTAGTAGCCTGTCCTGTTAATGGGATCTATTCTCACCCATACATACCCTGGGCTCAGGAATGATGTTATGGTTCACACTGGAGGTAATACACTCATATGTCAATGCACATTATGGCCTTGCAGCTTGGAACTGCTATGCTTAACATTTTCCCGATTTATCGCCATTTTCTTCTGAGTGTGAAGCCATCTATAACCCTGGAAGCTGAGTATCCGTTCCCAATTGACTAAGGCTGCTCGAGGCTCTCTTTGGCTATAAACATGGGGTATTTAATTTATCTAGAAATGAGCTATAATGTGTCCTGCACATACCCCCACTGCAGACTATACATCCTAATAGATGCTGATGGAAGCCTCTCCAGTTCCAGTTTTGACAGTTGGAAACAGGTTTTTAAGTAATGTGCCCCTGGAATGTCTCACCGGGTGAACTAATATTCTACAGGGAACGGTAATCTTTCTGGGTTGCAGGAGAACTGTGATGATGGACTGTGTGCTCTGGTGAGTCACTGAACATAACCCTTTATGTCACCTGTACGAGGGAACGGCGTCCCGTGGAACAGTCTCATCAGCAAACCTGTGTTGAGTAGAGTTGAGCGAACCTGAACTGTAAAGTTCGGGTTCATACCTAACTTTGTGGTGTCCGTGACCCGAACCCGGACATTTGAAAAAAAGTTTGGGTTCGAGTTCTGGGTTCGGGTATCTGATCACGCATGTTGAATAGCTGCAGGGCAGCCAATCAACAAGCGTTTCACTGGTTTGCCCTTAGAAGCCATCACAGCCATGCCTACTAATGGCATGGCTGTGATTGGCCAGTGCATAATGTGACCCAGCCTCTTTATAAGCTGGAGTCACTTAGTGCTGCATGTCACATGCTCTCTGGGTAGTGTAGGGAGAGGATGCTGCCGGTGCTGTGAGGGACAGATTGAAGATAGATAGATAGGTAGAGATTACTACCACTACTGCTTTTAGGGACAGATTGCAGATCTCATCCTGCATTACAGAATGATCTGACTGGATTAGGTAGAGTCTACTGCTTAGAGGGACAGATTATTGTTCTAAAATCATCTTCTAGTTCTATAGGGTCAGGTTCCTGCTGTTGCTGTAAGGGACAGATTATTGTTCTAAAATCATTTTGCAGCCCTCTAGCACTTTCCAGGACTTTTTTACAGTCATTTTTGTGCCGAAAAGTTTGGGTCCCCATTGAATTCAATGGGGTTCGGGGTAAAGTTCGGGTCAAGTTCGGTACCGAACCCGGACTTTTTCCCGAAGTTCGACCGAAACCCACCGAACCCAAACATCCAGGGGTTCGATCAACTCTAGTCACCTGTCATTATTTGTTTGGGTGGAAAAGCACTCCAAAGTTTGGTGGTAGTGCAGGGTGGGGGGAGTTGGGACTTGTACTGAGGCCCTGGGCCTCTACACAGCAGAGGTATTTCTCAGTTAACCTCAGGTTGTTTTCTTTTTTATCCTTCTAACATGGTTCATTAGTTGGTTAGAAGATGGTAGCAACTATGCCGCCACACTAGGTAGAGCCTTGGATATGGTATTATATTTAGCAGCAAGTGACCAGGCTCAATACTTAAATATTATTTACTACATTGACAGTATGATACAGGTTAAATGACAGCTTTCACATCCTTCACTGATTTTTTAATGTTGGACCAGGTTTTAATTCTATCTTGGAATGTGAGGGGATTAAACTCTAAAATTAAGCGATCATTGATATTTAATTATATAAAGAGGTATACTCTCCACATATGCATATTACAAGAAACCCACTTACTGGGTAGTAGAGTAACGACACTGAAGAAACCATGGGTGGGCTCCTACTACCACTCCACCTTCTCGACTTACTCGAGGGGGGTGAGCATTTTCATCCACAGGACACTACAATTTACCCTTCTGGACTTACACTTGGATCCAGAGGGACGTTATGTGGCCCTTCATGCTATGTGTGATAGAATGGAGTGGCTCATTGTAGCTACCTATATTCCCCCACCAGCTACCCTCCTATTGTTGGACAAACTTTTACCCATTATGGCCCGCTACCCCGCAGCGGGAATTATCCTAGCAGGTGATTTTAATATGCTGCCCAACCCTTCCCTAGATAAGTTCAATCCTTCAGTGGACTCCCCCACGGATTCCCCTCTCTCGCATTGGACTGAGGTGTATGGCCTGGTCGACATCTGGAGATGGTGATATCCCACGGAAAGACAATATACCTGTCGCTCAACTATGTATGCCTCTTTTTCCAGAATAGACCTGATTTATACTAGTGACTAATTGCTTTCCCAAATATAGGAGATCCAGATACTTCCTCTGGGGATTTCTGACCACTCCCCAATCCTGCTGAGACTTAACTCGGACCCCCCAGCTAGCAGGGGGATGTGGAGACTATCTAGGTTTTGGGTCTCAGATGAGAGAGTAGCCCCGGTGGTAGAGGGGAAATTGGCAGCTTACTGGAGGACCAATGCGGGAACAGCCTCTCCACAGTCCAGATGGGATGCATTCAAGGCATATTCCAGGGGGCAATATCAAATGGCAATTGGTAGAGCTTGCCGGGATATGGCATTGGCTTTAACAGAGGCAGAACGAAGGGCACAGGACCTAGAATCGGTCTATGTAGTTAATAAGGATGAGACGGCATATAGTAATATGATGGCCATATACAAGGAGATATCCCTCTTGAGAGTAACTTCAAGCAGGAAAATCCTCCTCTCCCAATCCCAGAGAATATTTGAACAAGGAGAAAGGACGGGGAGGTTGCTGACTTGGCTAGCTAGGGAACACTCTGCCACATCCAATATCCCAAATATTCTAGATAACAAAGGTGTACTGCACTCTGACCCCCTTTCGATAAACAGGCAATTTGCTGAATTTTATAAAGAACTATATACCTCTAGAGTAGACTTCTCACCAGAACAAATACAAACCTTTCTGAATGGGGTGACTTTTCCGCAGTTGTCTATCTCGGCCAGCACTAGGTTGGACACCCCCATCACTCTCAAAGAAGTGAGAACTGTGATGGCTTCTCTCCAGTCGTCAAAGACCCCGGGCCCTGATGGACTGCCGGTGGAATTTTACAAAACCAACATTGAGATTATTGCCCCACATTTCCATGATCTCCTCCCAGAGATGTTGGATGAGGGGACTCTTCCTTCTTCCATGTCTGAAGCAGTGATCGTGGTAGTGCCCAAGCCTGGTAAGAATCCTGAATACTGTGCCTCCTATAGACCGATATCGCTTATTAATGTAGACGCTAAAATCCTCACAAAAATCTTAGTGAATCGGCTTAATTCAGTTATCTTATCACTAATCCATGGGGACCAAACTGGCTTAATGCCAGGCAAGAGCACAGACATAAACCTTTGTTGGTTATATACACATATTATTAGGGCAACAGATGCTGGACCTAAGGGAGTCATGGCCTCATTGGATGCCGAGAAGGCCTTCGACTCGGTCGAATGGGTCTTCCTTAGGCAGGTACTGAAGAGATTTGGATTTGGCCCTAAATTCATCTCTTGGGTCCAGCAATTGTACCACGCACCGTCGGCTAAGGTTAGAACTAATGATATACTCTCACCTGCATTTACGTTACAGCGAGGGACAAGACAGGGCTGCCCCCTCTCCCCTGGCCTCTTTGCATTGGTTATTGAGCCCCTGGCCATACTCATTAGAAGCTCATCAGAAATAACAGGGATGGCAATAGGTCCTTTGAGGGAAAAAATCTCCCTATATGCTGATGACGCTCTCCTATACCTACCAGACGCATCCCGCTCCTTGACACAGGCACTAGAGATCATAAATACTTTTGGGCAGTACTCAGGCATAAAGATCAACTGGGCCAAATCCCTGTTATTTTCGTTGTCCAAACTGAAAGTCCTCTAATCTCGCACACCCCTTACTTACACCCCCTGCTATATGTATTTCGAAATAAACCAGTCGCCATACCTAATTCTTTCTTTAAAAAACTAGAACTGACTATGGGCTCCTTCATATGGGCAGGATCCACCCCTAAAGTTGCTGGAGAAACCCTTCAACTCCCTCTTAGCCTAGGCAGACTGTCACTCCCCTGCTTTCGCAGCTACTACTGGGCATCCATTTTGGTCACAGTCCGTTGGTGGTTCACACAGGCGAATTCAAATCCGGCGGTGAACCTCGAGGCAGCTATCCTGGGCTCTTATTCTGTATTGAGTAACCTGGTATTTCGAGGGCCCAGGGAACACCCAGACATGACCACCCGATGCGTACAGTAGTCAAGGTTTGGGAACAATTGTCTAAAGAGTTACAACCTCAAGATACGTTGTCACCCTATACCCCACTCTGGGGCAATCCCCAACTTAACCACTTCCAAATTATTTCTGATCCTGCCCTTTGGGCATGGTAAGGGATTAAGATCCTGGAACACATCATGCAGGAGGGCTCTCTGAGGACATATGACCAGTTGAGACAGGAATTCCATCACCCAACCACAATGTTCTACAGATATCTACAATTGCGACATGCAGAGCAATCGCTATTTCCAAATAGAATCAATCTACAATCCCATGTGGTAGAGCGTTTCCTTATCTCTAGTAATGTGGACAGGATTTTTTCCTCATTATATCTTAGACTATCTGCTCCACTCGGGAGAAGGGGGGCAAAACTTTTTGAGAAATGGCAGTCTGACATCCCGACCATCACTGATGACAATTGGGAAGAAGAAATACAACAATATATACCTTTGATGATCTCTGTTCGAGACAGATATATCCAGTTTACATTTCTTCATAGGGCTTACTGTACTCCCCAGAGGCTTGCTAGGATATACACGTCTCAATCAGACAGATGCCCAAAATTTACACAATAACGGTACATTCTTACATGTGGCATGGTCCTGCCCTGTGATCCAACGGTTTTGGAGGGAAGTGATTGATGTAATCAGCTTACTAGGTGAGATACTGGTTGATATGGATCCAGTGATCCTTCTTCTGGGCGTAAGTGATAAGATCACGACAAACATCCACATAAAACTCTTTATATTCTATACAACTTTCTATGCAAGGAAATCCATTCTACTTAAATGGAGGGACTCCAACCCCCCCCCACTGAGGCACAGTAGAGAGCTCTTGTGGACTCTGTCCTCTCCCTCTACAAACTCACATATATGTGCCATAAGTGTCCTAAAAAATTTGACAAAATATGGGGAAAGTAGTCTTAACCACTTCAATACAGGACATTTATACACCCTTCCTGCCCAGACCAATTTTCAGCATTCGGTGCTCTCACACTTTGAATGCCAATTACTCAGTCATGCTACACTGTACCCAAACAAAATTTTTATCATTTTATTCACACAAATAGAGCTTTCTTTTGGTGGTATTTAATAACCTCTGTTTTTTTATATTTTTTGCGACATAAGTGAAAAAAGAGTGAACATTTTGGAAAAAAAACTTTTTTTTTAGTTTCTATGATAACATTTTGCAAATAAGTCATTTTTGTTCATAAATTTGGGCCAAAACCTATACTGCTACATATCTTTGGTAAAAATAACCCAAATAAGTGTATATTATTTGGTCTGCGTGAAAGTTATAGAGTCTACAAGCTATGGAGACAATCATTGAAAATTGATCACACCTGATGCACTGACGGCATCTCATTTCTTGAAGCCCTGAAATGTCAGGAGAGTACATATACCCCCCAAATGACCCCTTTTTTAAAAAAGTAGACATTCCAAGGTATTTAGTATGAGGCATGGCGAGTTTTTTGAAGTTGTACTTTTTTCCCACAATTCTTTTTTTTGCACAAAATTGTCATAACAAGTTATTTCTCACACACCCCATTTTGGAAAGCAAACACCCGAGGTATACTCTTTGAGGCATGGGCTGCAGATAGGTACTCGGGTACTCTGATGGGCTGGAGATAGGTACTTGGGTAATCTGATGGACTGGTAAAAGGTACTTGGGTACTCTGATGGGCTGCAGATAGGTACTCGGTTACTCAGATGGGTTGGGTACAGGTACTCGGGTAATCTGATGGGCAGTAAACAGGTACTCGGGTACTCTGATGGGCTGGTGACAGGTACTCGGGTACCTAAATGGGCAGGTGACAGATACTCGGGTACGCTGATGGTCTGGTGACAGGTACTCTGATGGGCAGGTGACAGGTACTCGGCTACTTTGGTGGGCTGGTGACAGGTACTCGGGTACTCTGATGGGCTGGTGACAGGTACTCGGGTACTCTGCTGGGCTGGGGACAGGATGGGCTCATGGACAGTGGTCGGGTGGTTTCATCGGCTCATGGACAGTG
>BLSH010369162.1:257213-290234 GCA_018402905.1 Glandirana rugosa | reverse complement strand
GGGTTCGTTGTCCGTGCGATCGTTCGGGTTCCGTCCGGACCCGGACTTTGTCCCGAAGTTCGGACGGACCAGCAGAACCCGAACTTCCAGAGGTTCGCTCAACTCTAGTGTACTCACTTTTGTGAGATACTGTTAATTTTTTTTTTTTATAGGAAAATTAATTGTTCGATTTTCTGTCAGGATTTTATTGCTATGTCCCTGCTGGGAAAATTCACCTACTCTACTTGTCCTGGTGACTATTGTAACTGGGACTCACATTAATGGCAAAAAGGTTTTAACCATTCCCTACTCTAGCCATAACTAAAATGGTTTCCCTTTAGATGTTACTTAAAATAAATCACATGAAACTTACGTTAATAATCATAAAACACACTAATGTACATAATATATAGCATATGATTGTGGGATTCAAAGTACCACCCATTACTATTTATTTACTTATAAAAAATATTTTAAAAAATCAAGAAAAAATAAGGGGCATTGAACCTTAGAAAAATTAAGTATTTTAAATTCCTGGTTTCAGTGTTTTCTTTTCCATAAGTATTGTTTTATTCACTTGCAATGTGCCTTTCAACTTGCCAGAAAATGTTGTCAACTTCAGGAGTCAATGAATTAGCATAGCCCCATCCTTACAGCTGGTCATAGCCCTCTTGTCCTCTGGGTGTGTCTAATTACTGGCTGTTTGGCTCCTTCACCCCCCACCTCCCTATATAACATTAGCGCAGCAGCCAGCAGAGGAGCAAAGAGAAATACCATTAGGTGCCACCATCAAAGATGGTGGTACCCAGCAGCAGTCCTAGGCCTATTGGATGTGTAAACAAGGGAAGCCTTTACTGGTAAATAAAATGCATAAAATATGTTAAATGCATGGTCTGGTGACAGGATCACTTTAATAGAAGCTGTAATATTCAGTTATATGTACAGCAGTTATTAGTAATGCCAGATATAGAATATTAGGAATACTATTGACCACTGCTAAATAGCAAATCCACCACTTTACTGCCATTTCAGAGACCATGGGGAGTGATGAGGTAAGGAATATACAGTTTTAATGTAGTTACATAGCCAGCAGCTGGCGTGGCAAGCCGGGGGGTGGGGGTACATATGAGCATTGCATGACGTGACTAGAAACAAAAGAGGTCAAGACAACATGGAGGTTCAACAAAATGAGATGTATTTAAACCACAATGAAGTCACTAAAATATTAGTGTCAAGAAATAACTGCTGTAATAAATCAAATATTTATGTTTGTCTGGGGCCTACAGGTGTCTCTATGGGAGAAAGACACATGCCACTGGATTTTTGTTGCCCCCATCAAATTGATTATTTTTATCTTCATCTCCTGTCAGTGGGAACTGTAGGGGTTATGGAACTTTCCAAGGTATATTGCCATTCCTTGTTCCTCCTCCAGGTGCGGGGTCCCCAGATCTTCACTACTGGCAGGTGTGAGCTTAATGACCATCCTTACTGGAATCTATGGCTGAAAGAGACATCATCACTTACGGCCACCATGGCACACAATGATAATGTCACAAGCCACTCATCTGAGGCGTGTGATTCCAATCATTGGGGGGGGGATAATTTTGCTGCCACTGATGTATGTCATATGCTGGTATGGCATGTACACAAACTGCCGGCTGCTACAACTGCTGGGAGTTTGTTTACATTTTCTTAGTTGACTGCCTGCTTTCTTGTGGATATGAGTCGGGCACTTACACATGTGCGTTAACATGCCCACCCCCCCCGCTTGTCCTCTCTACCATATATTCCAAGCTTACCTGTTCCTCCTGGGTGCTCATGATGGGTATCAGAAAACAATTGCTGTCTCTGGAGATCGGTTCGAAATACCTGTGCACGTGCACGCGCATGTGCGCGCCGGCATTGGCGCCAATCAGCCTATTTAAACGGGCAGCACCTTGCAGCCAGTGCTGTCCGTTCTACAGCGTTTGTGTGTATCTGAGCAACCTGCTATCTGATAATCTGTTCCCGTGACCTGGCTTGTCTTGACCCTGCTTTGATCTCTGCCTGCACTGACCTCGGCTTCCACGACCACTCTCCTGCCTGTTCCTTGTACCTTGCCGCCAGCCTGTTGACGAACTCTCCCTGTGACCCCACCATTCTTCTGCCTAACCCCTTGTACTGCACCGCCTGCCTGTTGCCGACCCAGCTTGTACCACCATTCTATCAGCCTGCACGAGACCGGAGGGAATCCTTCAGTTGTCACCGGTGACCATCTCAACCCTCGTGCCATCCTCACTCATGAACCACTTGTCTGCTCTACCAGGGGTTCCTGAATCGGGGTCGCAAGAGAGGTTACTCCTGCATAAGTCAGACTCCACCACCAGGCACGTGACAATGGGTGTTAGCAGGAGGAGGTGGATCTGATCTTCACCGATCTTCCCTAGCTAGAATCTGGAAACAATTAGCTGTGGTCACTTCTGGGTTCAGAACGGTCATTCTCAAGCCTCTGTGGTCAGGAAAAAACCTAATCCAACATGATCACCATACTTCAACATTTTCCTGCCAAACATCTTTATTTCATTTAAAATCCTATTTTATATTTATTGTCATATATATATATATATATATATATAGTCTTATAAACATATATTTAGGGTGTGTTACCCAAAAATAGGCCTTATTGGTATCAAAGGTTTTAATTTATGATGCAATAAAGTTTTTATATGATGTGTAAAGAGTAAGTACATGTATGTATAAGTATGTATGTGCCTATATACAGTATACTTTTAAACAATTTTTTGTTTGATTTTACACTGTAATCCTGATGCATAATTTTATGATGCATCATTTTTTAATGGGTAAGATGAAATACACGTTTTCCTTTAAAGAAAGAAGGGTATGTTAAGATGCACCAAAGTGTTGTGGATTTTGTGTTTATAATGATGTGCATATAAGACCTCTGCTCTTGGCTCTCCCTCATCTCTATGACTAAGCCCTGGTTGGGAGAAACATGCCAGATTGGTGGTCCTAGGGCTTGGGCTGTCTTTGCTATGTATATGGATAGTTCATACAATAAATGAGGACACTTGTATTATACTCAGAGTGCAGCTGCTTTTTTCCCTTGTTTTGGCTAGTGAGCATGGACAGCTCATTTTTCCTCCAGCACCCAGGGTTTCATTGACAGCGGGAAGAAGCTCCTTGAAGCAGAAGGTCTTCTTGGCTTGATGCCATCCTAATGTGAGTTGTTATAATAACTATATTACTTTTTACTATTTAAATATAGCAGTGAAGTTAGCATATTGCTCTTTAATCAATAGTAGGAGTTTAATTTTTGGGATTCAAAAAGTTCTATTGATTCATGAAGGAAGAACTACCTTCTTGCACATGAAAGTGAATAGTTTACTAATTTGCATTAGGCAACAAGAAGCATGATTAATAGTATTTAATTACAAATAGCACAATTATAAACCCTTAAGTGTTCCATGTTCCAGTCAGATGCAGTCACTGTTTGGCAGTGAAGATTCCTACAGACTAAGCGAGAGAAAATGGCTAATTTGAGTTAGCCATGTACCCACCCAAAAACGCTGCAATGGTTTTTTAACTCTAGCAGCTTACTGGTAGAAAAAAGTTCAGGTTTTAAGCGCTTGTTACAACCAAAGAGTCCCACCGAATGGCATTATATTGAGAGCTTCTTCTGCTTCATCAGTCTGAAGAAAAAAAACATAAATAGATAAGTTATACTTTACAAAAAACAAACTGATATAAAAACAAAAGATTCTAAGGCTGAGGCTTTGACACTGTTATCTTTCAGTACAGGAATGGCAGGTCCCCAGTGCATGAAAAGTGTGTTTTCAGACAAGTATGGTTAGTGCTACAGGTTGGGCTAGTGTGATGGAAAGTGTGAGTAGTTGAAAAGGCTAAAGGTTTGTTACCTTCATGCATTCTATGCATGAAGGTAAAAAAATCTTCTGTGTTCAGCAGCGCCCCCAGCCCCCCTAAAACTTACCTGAGCCTGATCCAGATCCAGATTCAGGGATGTGCACTTGAGGCTGGGCTCTCCCGGGTCTCTGCCTCCTCATTGGCTGAGACAACAGCGCTACTGTCAATCACAGCCAGTGAGCCAATGATGAGAGAGCAGGAGTGGGGCCGAGCCGTGTTCCATGTGTGAATGGACACATGGAGCAGCAGCTTGTGAATGAGAGCAATGAGTGAATGAGAGCAAGTTGCTTGCTGTGGGGGCACTAGGCAGGAGGGAGGGGCCAGGAGAGCCTGCAGGGGAACTTAGAAGAGGATCAGGGCTGCTCTGAGCAAAACCATTGCACAGGGCAGGTAATTATAACATGTTTGTTATTTAAAAAAAAAAAAAACAAGCCTTTTATTTCGCTTTAAGTATAGGGTTACACAGAGGGTTAATGTGAGGGTAGGTGTTAAGATTTGGGGTTACATGGAGATGTGAGGCTTAGGGTTTGATTTACTAAAACTGGAGAGTACAAAATCTAGTGCGGCTGTGCATAGTAGCCAATGAGCTTCTAACTTCAGCTTGCTTAATTAAGCTTTGACAAAAATAAAAACTGGAAGCTGATTGGTTTCTAAGCTGAGCTGCACCAGACTTTGCAGTTTTAGTAAACCAACCTCAATGTGTCAGGGTTGAGATTACAGGGAGCGTTCGCGTGAAGGTTAAGGCTGGCAGAGCTCCAATTAAAAAATGTCAATTGTTTAAATTTTGTTGAAGGAACCTGTCAAAGGATTGTCAGCCAAACAGTGTTGTCATCCAGTCAGATTCAGGCACTCAGGTTCAGATATTCTGACAGCTGGTACCAAAGCAGATTCATGCATCCATGTTATTGACATTGATGGAGGAATTCACAGTTTGATCGAAATAAATCTATATGTTTATTGCCAACATTGAGCTTAGTGTTAAAGCTAAAGGAAGGGTTAGTGTTAGAAGTGAGGTCCCATATAGCAAGGATAATTTCCCACAAATTTGTTGCAGTGTTGCATTGTAAGTCTGTTAACTTGCTGCACATTTTCACTGGCAAGTTGTACACTTGCAGAACACTTTGAGCACAGTTTCTAGTTGACACTTTTCCAATTTGTAGCAAATTTGTGTGGAAAAGTCTCTAGCAAGAGCAAAGTTGCAGTGTGAGTCTACACCAAGAGCTCTGCAAGTCTATAGTATGAAAATTCAGCATCAGTGACCCCTGTGGTGGGATGACTATTGCACAACATAACTGAACCAGAACTTCCAGCAGACTTGCAGAATGGTTGCAAATAAAGTTGATCTGGAGTCATGCAATGCTGACTTGCTGCAATTGTGCAACAAACTTGTGAAGCCTGGCAAGTCTAGCAATAGCTTAGCAAGTCATAGCAAGTCATAAAACTTGCAGCACAATTCCTTGCTAAAGTGCCCTAAGAGTTGGACATCAAATTCTGCACTGAAACCCACCAGTGCCAATCTTATGGATCTGAAAGCTAGTGTATTATGCACATGTTTTGACAGTTTGAAAATCCTCTGGATCTGTTAGGTTATAAAAACCTACAAAATAGTTTTAAAGCCTTATGTGCATAAGGTTACCCATGTAGCAGAGTCTTTCATTCAGAAAGAAATATTTATATAGAAGCTAGTAACAGATTTGTATTTATGTCTATCCATTTCTGAGATTTGGACAGTTCTGACACAAAACACAGTACTGTATGGCACTAGTGGAGCAGTTTGGTAACACTTTCAGGTTTCCTCCTTCCCTGCAGCTTTTGGCTGGAGAGGGAAAGAAGAAACAACAGACTAATAAATTCATCTCTCAGTCATTCTGCTCTCTCCTCCTGTCAGCCTGCTCTGTGCCCTGAAGTGCAACTGCATTGGTCCTTGTGCTGCTTCCACCTCCCCCAGTCTGAGCTCTTCCATACAAGGGATTGCAAGAGGTGAATACCATGTTTGATTAAGGTATTTAAACTGCTTGTGTAAAAAAAAAAAGAATTAATGAATGAATAAATAACTGCATTCATTTATATATTTTATCTCTGCCTGGAGTTCAGATTTAATAATTTAATATAGAATGCAAAACACAATTGTTATGCTGTGTACAAAATACTTTAATCCATGAAAAATAATCTGATGTCAATCTACTGTAGTCAGATCAGGAAAGAAAAAAAATTCAATGATTGCCATGAGTTACTTTAATTCAGGTTTAGCAACTACACTTTGCAATGGCAAGACTGCCAAGAGAAAAGGTTTTCCAACATACAGTCTAATAATCATACAGTATGCCTGGTTGTGCGTCACTCAACAGGAATGTGTCTGACATTTAGCTAAGATATCTTTTATATTTTTGAACAGGTGAAATTTATACCTTGACAACGGTACTTTAGTTATAATTAATGGAAATGTCATTGTTTTTATTTCTTGGAAGGCTGAATTTCTGGGCTGGTTCTAGCTTTTGAAGGCAACCACAAAACAATAAGGATGAAAACGGTTATGACTGCTGCATAAAAACAATTACCTATTGATGACTTTTGTTTTCAAGAAACATCTAAGCTGGAAGAACAATGTGCAGCCAAGTGGTGAAAAACGTATACAAGAATACCTAAGTAACATTCATGTTTGCTACTCAAAAGTCAAAGACCCACTCGAATTTACAAAGAGCTATCATAATCTGAATGTTTAAAGGAGAAATAACATGAACAATGTTATATACTTAACAAAATTAACCAAAACTGTTTTATTATCTCTTATTTGGTATTGGTCCAGGGGAATAATGCCTTAATTGATATTAACACCAGGGAAGACAGAATGGAAACACAAGTCATCAATAGCGAGAATTGCCTACATTTGCCTAACTATTATAGGCCAGGGCAAATTAACCCTAGGATCTCATTTCAGAGAACTATAAAAACTTACTGACCCTACCCCTGTGTACATGTCCTCTTTGTTGCAAACAAATTTGGGAAAAGGATATTTCTGATGACTTCTGGAAAACATTTTTACGTTCTGTTTGGTTGATGTCAATCTCCCCTTTACAAGAGCTGACTCAATATTTATTCTACATGGATTCTACTGCACTCCTGCATTTTTTTTTCACAGAATTGGCCAATGTAGCAATTCCTGCTGCAATAGATGTAATCAACCACATGGCACTCTAATTCACCTCCTGTGGTGGTGCCCCAAGCTCCAAAGGTATGAAAGCCTTAAAATGGGTCTCCTTAACACATCCCTCGGTGGACTAAGGGGTAAGGACACTGAACAGATACATTTCCTTTGAGAGGCACACTTATTATATACACAATGTGATACACAGATTTGACAGCATTTGGCAAATAAAAATAGGCCAGGATGGCAGGAAAACAGCCATTTACATATCATGTTGTATATCACAGAAAATGTTGAGGATTTCCAAAAGAAATTACTCCGTTGTCACATACCTATATCCCCAACTAATATGCAATAGGAAATGTTTAATGAAAGGGAAATTATCGGTATGATAGCAGCTGGAGTCTAGCACATGTACAGAATAAAGCATTTTTTTATATTTTATTTTGATCAAATTAAAATATTCATCACTTCGGGGTGTCTGTGTCTTCTCATCTGGGGTGGGGGGGGGGGGGGGTATTTAACTCCTTTCTTTATCTCTCTTTCACAGGAATCCATTAGTTCAGACACCTGTTCTTGATTTCTTTCTGTAATGGATTGACACTATATATGACAAGAAAGAGCTATTCAAATCCACTAATGGTATGTTGTACAATTTTGAAGAAGATCTGTGTTATCGCTGTTGTATTATTGTATTATACGTGACGTTCTATTTTTTTCTATATATGTTATCTGTAAAATGATTCCATGACTTTGCATATCCATCCTTAAAGAAGTGGATCAGCATTAATATATGCCACATTCTTCTAAAATGCATTGTACAAAATAATTTGGTGTTGAATGTCTAGTGTTTTTATATATTTTCAGATGATACAATCAAATTAAAATGTCAAAATTATTTTATGCTACATGTATGTTACATTCCAACTGCTATATCAGTAAATCTCCTTTAATTACACTTTTCCTGCTTCATGTTATGGTACCTATCGTCTCTCATTGGATGCTGTGTGCCTTTCACCAACTCGGCAAGAACTATAGCGTTTAACGGGAGAACTGACACACCTGGAAATGCTGGATAGCAGCGAGGCTTGGAGCTCTTCAAATTTCAATACATCACCTACGGGAAAGAAGTCTAAAGCTTTATTCAAATGATACTGCTGGATTACCACTTTCCCTCTGGTGATCGGGAAGCTCATCTTGGCTAACAACTGTCATGTAATAATCCAGAACAAGTATGAAAGTAAGGACTTATTACTTTTCTTGGCTTTCCTGATCTACATAATTTTTAATGGTCATTGACTCAGAAAATATTGAAGCTATTAAGCTTCTAGCTTGAAGGTATTATGAGCATGACTAGCTTTTTCAGAAGGAGAACAACATTGGCAGACCCAACATTTTACTCATAGGCGTTTATTTTTAAAACAGGGTTCATGGAGACTATGCAGCTGACAGATGCACACTACCATTTCAGCATATTCTACAGTTGTCACATTGTATTTGTATTGTATACATCAGTGGTTCTCAACCCTGTCCTCAAGTACCCCTAACAGGCCATGTTTTCAGGTTTTCCTTTATCTTGCACAGGTGCCTTAAATCAGAGTCAATAGCTTGGTATATTGAACAGCTATTTTATCCAAGAGAAACTCCTAAAACATGGCCTGTTGGGGGTACTTGAGGACAGGGTTGAGAACCACTGGTATACATGACCCAGAGGTGCTTGCACATACCTACAGTAGCCACTATAAACCCCTGGTAACGTCAGAATGTCAGGCCAGGCCAGGCCTTTGTGATGCCAACACTTGCCTGCCTCTCGCATATTTAGGGCAGCCTATCATAATGATTTACCAATAGAAATGTGTAGTGGCAGGAGGCATCAGCATGCTCCTGGAATGTAGGGGCCCTTTGCCGGAAGGCCGTAACTGCAGGCTTTTTGGAAGCTGCAGGTATGTGTAGGTATCTTTATCAGCATGTACTTTAAACTGGAAGCAGCGTTTCTTTTCTTGATGAGTCTCTTTCACACTAAGGAGCTATCTATACTCTATGTCAAGAACATCATGCCAGCAGTCAGTAAGGTTGTGCCAGCCATTGGGCTAATGAGCAAAAACATACACATGTTTCCAGGCATAGTAGCCTAGCTAAACTTGCAATAATGTGCACATATAGGCACATACAGCATCTCACAAAAGTGAGTACACCCCTTAAATTTGAATAAATATTTTATTATATCTTTTCATGTGACAACACTGAAGAAATGACACTTTGCTACAATGTAAATTAGTGTACAGCTTGTATAACAGTGTCAATTTGCTGTCCATTCAAAATAACTCAACACACAGCCATTAATGTCTAAACCGCTGGCAACAAAAGTGAGTACACCACAAAGTGAGAATGTCCAAATTGGGCCCAAAGTGTCAATATTTTGTTCGGCCACCAATATTTTCCAGCACTGCCTTAACCCTCTTGGGCATGGAGTTAACCAGAGTTTGCCACTGGAGTCCTCTTCCACTCCTCCATGATGCCATCACAGAGCTGGTGGATGTTAGATACCTTGCGCTCCTCTACCATCTGTTTGAGGATACCCCACAGATGCTCAATAGGGTTTATGTCTGGAGACATGCTTGGCCAGTCCATCACCTTTACCCTCAGCTTCTTTCATAAGGCAGTGGTCGTGTTGGAGGTGTGTTTGGGGTTGTTATCACATTGGAATACTGCCCTGCCCAATATCCAAAAGGGAGGGGATCATGCTCTGCAGTACAGTACATGTTGGCATTCATGGTTCCCTTAATGAACTCTAGCTCCCCAATGCCAGCATCACTCATGCAGCCCCAGACCATGACACTCCCAACACCATGCTTGACTGTAGGCAAGAAACACTTGTCTTTGTACTCCTCACCTGGTTGCCGCCACACACACTTGACATCATCTGAACCAAATAAGCTTATCTTGGTCTCATCAGACCACAGGACATGGTTCCAGTAATCCATGTCCTTAGTCTGCTTGTCTTCAGCAAACTGTTTGCAGGCTTTCTTGTGCATCATCTTTAGAAGAGGCTTCCTTTTGGGATGACAGCCATGCAGACCAATTTGATGCAGTGTGCGGCATATGGTCTGACCACTGACAGGCTGACCCCTCACCCCTTCAACCTCTGCAGCAATGCTGGCAGCACTCATACGTCTATTTCCCAAAGACAACCTCTAGATATGATGCTGAGCACATGCACTCAACCTCTTTGGTCGACCAAGCGAGGCCTGTTCTGAGAGGAACCTGTCCCGTTAAACCACTGTGCTGCATCTCAGTTTCAGGGTCTTGGCAATCTTCTTATAGCCTAGGCCATCTTTATGTAAAGCAACAATTCTTTGAGTTGCCATGTTGAACTTCCAGTGACCAGTATGATAGATTGAGAGTGATAACACCAAATTTAACACACCTGCTCCCCATTCACACCTGAGACCTTGTAACGCTAACGAGTCACATTACACCGGGGAGGGAAAAATGGCTAATTGGGCCCAATTTTGACATTTTCACGTAGGGGTGTACTCACTTTTGTTGCCAGCGGTTTAGACATTAATGGCTGTGCGTTGAGTTATTTTAAGGGGACAGCAAATTTACTCTGTTATACAAGCTGTATACTCACTACTTTACATTGTAGCAGCGTGTCATTTCTTCAGAGTTGTCACATGAAAAGATAGAATAAAATATTTACAAAAATGTGAGGGGTGTTCTCACTTTTGTGAGATACTGTAGGTATGTGCACACCATGGTGTGCATGTGATTGGTATGTCCATCATAGGTACTAGCACCTAGCAGGCTATTTGAACCTGAGCTTTGCATTGGATAGTTGCTGAATGGTCTGTCAGTCTGGGTTCCTGTTATTCCTGATTTGGAACTTTCCTGCCTGCCTCTATTATTGACTCTGAAGTGCTAACATGAATCTTACTACCAGTATCTCTAGCAATGTTCCAGAAAATTCTACTGCAGCTATGTATTATACTATTACCTGAATTACAAGAACTGAAACCTACAATTGGTCTCTGTGTGAGTGCTCTCCTTACATTGGGGGCCCCAGCTCCTGGCCCCACCCACATGCTACTCATCTCTGTTTCTGACCTAATATTTTGCCTGTCAACTCTGCACCTAGCTGCCTGCACATTTTCAACCTCTGTTTGTTGCTCACCTTGATTCTGCCTATGATTTGGTACTTTCCTGTTTCACTCAGCTTGTGACCCACTCCTTGGCACCTGCACCCTTCCATTACCCTTGGAGACCCTATCCCAACTTCCAGGGGTGCTTGGACAAAAATTGTGTGGAAAGCCACCCTGGACATCTCGGGCTCCTCATACAGGTATGCACATCACACTTTTCCTTTTTATAGACATATCCTTTTTATATCCTCATATTCTAGCAGATTAACTATACAAAATGTTTAATCAACATCTTTAATAGAAATCAGGTCAAATGTTTTATAATGCTCATTCTGAATACTCAGATTTCTGTTTTTTAAGATAACAGATTACATACTTGCAAATGGTTGCTTTTTGTCGATTTATGTGCGGCAATAAACATTATTATTTTGCATGGTGTTTCGACGGAGAGTTTGCGTCATATCCACATAGGTATTGTGGTTGGTGTTTTTTTTCTCCTGTTCAATAAACAAACAAAAAATATATATTATTACATTATAAAATGCATTATGGGTGCTGATATTTCATTCACCTAGAAATATAATTAAAAGTTTTTTAACCTCTTCAAATCCGCGCTTGACGGCTACAGCGCGGATCTACTCTGCCGGGGTGCCATCCATTGACGTCCGCCCCTTTGCGCACTCCCTGCATGCCCTTGCAGCCGTTGGCAGTGCGCTCTTGGGCTGCCTGAGCATGCCCGTGGGTTGGGCGACTCGATGTCCGCCAGAGACCCGCAATTGTATAACAGAGAGCCAGAACGGGAAACCGCAGATATAAACACGGCGGTTTCCCATTCTGTGATCGGGATCAGTTAGATCTGTTATGTCCCTGCCAGCCCAGCCCCTACACAGTTAGAACACAGTGAAGGAACACAGTAAACCCCTTGATCGCCCCCTTAGTGTTAACCCCTTCCCTGCCAGTGACATTTATACAGTAATCAGTGGCTATTTTTAGATCTGATCGCTGCATAAATGTCATTGTTTCCAAAAAGTGTCAAAAATGTCCGATATGTCCGCCGCAATGTTGCAGTCCTGATAAAAATCGCAGATTGCCGCCATTACTAGTTTAAAAAAAAAATGCCATAAATCCATTCCCATAGTTTGCAGATGCAATAATTTTTGAGCAACCCAATCAATAAACGCTTATTACGATTTTATTTTTTTTACCAAAAGTATGTAGAAGAATACATATCAGCCTAAACCGATGGATACATTTGTTTTTTTATTTTTTATTTTTGGATATGTATTATAGCAAAATGTAAAAAATATTGTTCTCTTTTCAAAATTGTTGCTCTTTTTTTGTTTATAGCGCAAAAAATAAAAACCACAGAGGTCATCAAATACCACCAAAAGAAAGCTCTATTTGTGGGAAAAAAAGGACGTCAATTTTGTTTGGGTACAACATCGCACGACCACGCAATTGTCATTCAAAGAGTGACAGTGCTGAAAACTGAAAATTGGCCTGGGCAGGAGGGGGGTTTAAGTGCCCAGTAAACAAGTGGTTAAAATATATTTTAATTTATCCACTTAATATAAACTGTGCATGAAAGGTAGACTCTATTAACAAATGAACTATGTCTTATGTTATATGTAAATTGTTTAAAGTGATATTAAACAATATTCTTAGGCTCCTTTCACACTTGGGTGAGAGGGCGGTAAATCCCCACTAGTTTCAGTGAGGATTTAGTGCTGTTAAAGCGGCACTACGGCGCCGCTATGCAGGTGGGTGCTTGGCGCTTTTAACCCCCCACAAGGGGTTAAAACGGGGTTAAAAGTGCCGGCGAGCCGCGCTACCGAGGCGGTGTGCAGCCGCTTCAGAAACACTGCCCATTGTTTTCAATGGGCAGGGGTGGTGGAGGAGTGGTGTATCACCGCTCACCGTGCCACCCCAAAGGTTCTGCTTGCAGGACTTTTTGTAATGTCCTGCAAGCGCACCGCCCCAGTGTGAAAGCACTCCGGCTTTCACATTGGGGTGGGTGGGGAGGGATTTTTTACAGGCGCTCTTTTTAGCTAAATAGCACCTGTAAAGCGCCTTAGTGTGAAAGGGGTCTTACTATCTAAAAAAAAAAAAAAAAAGTGGTTGCAAACCCTTACATATACTTGGGGAAGTGACTAGTCTATGGTTATACATTGTCTCAATATTTCACTTCCTGCTTTCAATGATCAATAACAGTCTTTAGTATGTTATTTGGACTTCTGCCATTAAATTGCTTGAAGGCATAAGAACAAGAGTTATTTCCCAACAATCTCAGTCCTAACAAGCATCATTCCTTTTTGCAGATTGGATACATTCCAAGATGCTAGCCATTCTTGTACAAAAAAAAAGTAATTTAGAGGCTTTATTAAAATAACAGTACCTTTCAAACCTTTGACATTAGCTCCCACTAACATGGGGCAAAGTATTAATTTGTTTTAACAAGATTGTTTTTACAATTTTGGTTGCATCAACACACTGAAGCTTAGTACTTACGTTTAGTACCCCCAGTGGGATGAACGAAAAAAAACTGACTGATCGCTGCGGTGGCCATTGTGCTCTGATAGGGGGGACACCCCCACCCGCCGCCAGAACACTCTCATCAGTGCTGGCAGCCATTGACCCTGATTGGAAGCTGGTTTTCCAGAATGTCCCTTTGGTAGACCCGCTTCTGTCAGAAGGACAGACAGTACACACTGACCAAATGTCAGCTGGTTTCTGTAGAACCAGCTGATAACGGCCGATTTTCGGCCAGTGTGTACCCAGCCTTAAAGTGTGCAAAGATGAGGTTACACCTATTTTTTTGCTTGCCCTGCCCTTATTCCCCCTGGCAGTCTAATCCTTATACATCCTTAATCAAGGAAAAAGTCACAGAGCCACTTGTCAGACATTTGTTAGCCATGCACTGTGCACCCTCCATTTAGTCCTATGGAAAGTTAGTTTTCTGCTGGAGTACAAGTATGAAATCTCCAATAGACTAAATAGAAAGTGCAGGATGCAAACGGGCCTCGCTCAGATGATTTTGACAACAAGCTCTGAGGCCTTTTTCTCGCTGGATTGGAAACATGGTCATTTAAGACTGGCTGGAGGTAGGGAAGGCTTAAAGTGTCACTGCCCACTTTAAATATAAAAGCCCCACTTTAGCTTCAACAATCCAAATGCTATTTGGGGGACAGTAAACTTAAATTAATCCAACAAAATATGTAAAAAAAACCACAACCATCACTCTACTGGGGATTTTCCAAGACTCCATAAATACTCAAGGCAGCTCCTCCTAACCCCCATCCTTTAGTTCTAGAAGATTCTCCAACCTTCTAGATCAGGGGGAGGCATAAAAGAGCTGTTAGGATGAGTCACACAGCCCTGATCTCCAATAAACCCTGACCTAATTAAGACTCATCAGCTTAAATGTGAGTAAGGTTTATCTACACTGACTTCTAGTAAACACTAGAGAGTGCTACATTTATTTCCCATCTTTTTGAATACTAAAGTGTATATTTATAAAAGATTTGCTTTATAAAAAATACCCCTAAGTCTTTTCATATATCCATAATTTTTATGCTCTTATTTCCTTTAACATCAACATCAACTCAATACAATTTTTCTCCTGTTGCAGTTAGAAATATTTACTATAAATCTCTACCATCCTATTACTTGGGACAGATAATGCCCCGCCCTTCACTAATAAATAAACTGTCACAACAAACCAAGCTCAGTCGGCAGAAGCCCTCACATGGAGGAGGAGCTGTTGCATTTTTTTTTACAGGGGGACACTTAATTTTTTTTCTTTTTTTAATAAAGTACTTGTCCCTAATTGTCTCCTGTGTTTTTTTATTTTTTGACAATTTTTGGTGAATTAGTAAGGGTACGATGTACACAATACTAATTCACATAAGGGGGGGGGTCTGGGGGCCCCCTTATTAAAGGGGGCTTCCAGATTCCGATAAGCCCCTTGCCCGCAGACCCCCACAACCACAGCCCAGGGTTTTGGGGAAGAGGCACTTGTCCCTATCATGGGGACAAGGTGCTTTGGGGTGGAGGGCGCAGAGCCCCCCTGCCCCAAAGTACCCATACTCCCCATGTTGAGGGCATGTAGCCTGGTACAGTTCAGGAGGGGGGGGCTCGCTCGTCTCCTCCCTATCCTGGCTGGCCAGGTTGTATGCTCGGATAAGGGTCTGGTTTGGATTCTAGCGGGGACCCCACGTCAATTTTTTTTTTAATTTCGGCGTGGATTCCCCTTTAAAATCCATACCAGACGCGAAGGACCTGGTATGGACTGGGGAGGGAACCCTACGCACATTTTTTCAGTGATTTTTCTGTATATTGCCGGGAGTCAGCTATATATCACAGCCACGATAATAAATGACAATTTTTCCTTCACAAATGTAATTTTGCTCTGGCACTGTTCTAAATATCACAGAGGTGCGCCCTTTTACAGGTAGACCAAGAGACCCCCCCAGGCACGATATTTAAAGGAATATTTCATTTTTATTGTTTCACTTTAACTGGTTCCCAACCGCACGCAGTATATTTACTGCTGCAGAGTGTCATCGCCCCGCGAATCGCCATATATAAGCGGCGGCTCGCGTGCGCGCAGCTAGCGGGTGGGAGCGCGCCACCAACGGTGCGCTCTAATGCCCGCTGCACTCTTCAGGAATTTGCCCGCAGTAAACAAGGCGGTTCCCCGCTCTTAGTGGGCATGTAAGAGATCTACTGATCCCTGTCACTGGGATCAGTTAGATCTCTTATGCCCATGGTAGCTCAGCCCCCTCACAGTTAGAACACGCCTAGGGAACACAGCTAACCCCTAGATCTCCGCCTGCAGGTTAACCTCTTCACTGCCAATGACATTTATACAGTAATCAGTGGATATTTAAATTTCTGATCGGTGTATAAATGTCATTGGTCCCAAAAAAGTGTCAAAAAAGTCCGACTTGTCCGCCCCAATATCAAAGTCACGATAAAAATCGCAGCTCGCCACCATTACCAGTGAAAAAAAAAATTTAAAAACGCCAGAAATGAATTCTCATGGTTTGAAAAAGCAGCAACTTTTGCGCAAACCAATCAATAAACGCCAATTGCGATTATTTTTTTACCAAAAATATGAGGAAGAATATAAATCGGACAAAACTGAAGAATAGATTTTTTTTTATAATTTTTTTTTTGGATATGTATTTTAGCAAAAAAATAAGAAATATTGTTTTTTGCATAATTGTCGCTCTTTTTTTGTTTATAGCTGATCAGAAATGACGCAGATGTGATCAAATACCACCAAAAGAAAGCTCTATTTGTGGGAAAAAAGGACGCAAATTTGGTTTGGGTACAATGTCGCACGACCGCGCAATTGTCAGTTAAAGCGGCGCAGTGTCGAATCGCTAAAAGTGCTCTGGTCCTAACGTGGGAAATCCTTCCGGGGTGAAGTGGTTAAGCATTATTAAAATCACTGCTCCAGAGAAAACGATCAATTTAAAAACTTTTTTTTGCATTGATATGTCCCCTAGGGCAGGACCTGGGTCCCCATACACTTTTTATGGCAATAACTTGCATATAAACCTTTAAAATTAGCACAAGCAAACGGGTGGGCAGCAGTTTCCAAAGAGCCGGTGCTTTCCTTCTCCTTGCACCCCCCCCCCGTGCATCCCCCTCCTCAAAGGCGTCCAATAGGATTGCCTGACTTCTTAGCCAATCGGGAAACAGGTAACAGACCCACACTTCCTGATTGAGTGTTAAAAAAGTGAATGCTTATTTGCTTTTCTATGCATGAATATTTGCAGCTATGCATTAATCTATCCATTTAGCATATAGGGGGTGGTGAGGATAGAGGGGGCCGCCCGTGCTAGTGCTGCAAAGCATTTATTCTAAACACTAAGCCACCATGCCATTGGATTGTGATTGACTGTGTCTTCTTTTCAATCACTGCTTATAGCTTCTGTTGCCTTAAGAGTTTATGTGAAATCTCCATTAACAGCTGTAAAATATTGTAATTATGAATATAAATAAGTTAGAGGTGTATCAGTATGGGTGTGTAATATGTCTTTCATATGACTCTGTTATACAGGATGTGTTAAGTTGCCAGGAGGCCATATTTTAATTACTAATACTGTTTGTGAAAAGGATTTTCACAAACGTTTTGGTGCCTAAACTCGTTTATCTAAACAATGGGACCCAAACCTCTTTGTTCTACAAATATTCACTTCAAAGGATCCCTCTTTTAGATACGCAATGAAGGTAGCCAGCTCATCATCAATACTTAAGTTCCCTGAAAAGGTCACGTACTTGCAATGATAAGTTTCCCGCTCAAAATAGTTTGTGCCAAGGATTTGCATTAAAGGGGACTTCCTTATGCAAAGCATAGGAATTGAGGATTAGCCAATCTTAAAGGAACAGAGAGGCCCACCAATCAGGGCCATTCTATGTCAACCAATGAGGCACCAGCCTATAATGATAAACGCAGACTAGATGGGAGCGAAAGAAGTCTCTGGTAGGCCAGTCAGCAGAATGGAGCTCTCATGTGCAGTAGCATAGCAACTATGGAATATCTCCCTTGCACGTAGATCTATATGTTTGCCTTACGTCTTTTCCCACTCATTGTTTGTATTTAGTAATATGTTGAAGCTCTCTTAAGAATATTTCTTTTTATATAAGTAGATAGATTGATGTTTGTTTAGGCTTTCATACGATTTACGAATACATTTCTGTTGTTGTGTTAAAGCTTTGACGCATGGTCAAAGAACTCTTATTTAACCCAAATCATATATAAGATATATTATATCTCAACTATAACTTACGGGTAACACTTCCAAAAGACTTAGTTGATGATTCAGGTCTGCATTTATTGAACTTAATCTCTGAGCACTCTATTTATAGCTGGGTTTCAGTTTCCAGAAATAGATTGCTCTTTGGCTATCTTCTCTGCATTCTCCAACTGCTAATCTTCTTTATTATAACTGCTCTGAGGCACAAAAACCCTGAGTAATTTTTCCATGTAAGCAATTATAAAACTTTGTCTTAAGATGAGTTAACGATCTCCTCTCATTAGGCCTCAAAGGCTTTCTAACCAAATATTCTACAATGCCATTTGCAATCTTATTCAGTCAGCGGTAGCTTGAACACCACTATTTTATATCCCCTTTTAAGCAGTCTAATACCTAGTCAGCTTAATGTTGATGGGGACATTGGTATACCTGTAGCGCCCTCCTAGGTAGGCGCTAGAATGAGTGTACATAGTTTTTGGTTTTTCTGCTTACCGGGGAGACAGCCAGGCAAATGTAAGTACTGTCTGCTTAACAGAGGCTGTGATTGTTTAGCAGGGTCTGCTCAATATGCTCTGGTGCTGCACTCACACTGATCTAGTAGCCATGGGAGGTAATGGACAGTGGGTGGAAACCTTACAGATGAGAGCATGAATGTCCATACAGCACTGGCAAATTAGAAGGGGATTGTGCTCCAAAGCATGCTGGGTGACTGTATTTATAGTTGATGAGCACGTCAGTTCTGGGTCTTCCTCTACAGAGAGAGGTTCAGGTGGGGAGGGGGCCTGCTGCCTCTCCCCAGCGCAGGCTGCCATGTGGCCTCAGGTGGGTGACCTGAGGGCCTGAAACCTTGAATCTGCAACCCATGGTTCTTGTGAGAGCTGACTGAGCGAGGATGTCCAAGGATCCTGTCTGTTACTACTGAGGAAGGCCATTGGTGCTTTAGGAGCCTTGTGAGTACAGACCCCCACAGGGGATCCCTGGGACTTGGGCTGTTAGATCCCCCTCCGTGTGCCAGAAGTCAGCTAATGAGTGCAAGCTAAAGGGGACACTGGCTAGTGTCTTGAAGAAGCAAAGTCCACTAAATTCCTTCTGCTACAAAGGGACTTGCTTAATTTTGTACAGCCTGCTGCATAGCGCTACTGAAAGTCTGCTACATAGTTCTATTAAGGAAGTTGTCCTCACATGTGAATAGTTAATTTAGAGTATCCTACTAAATCCCTTATCCTATCCAAGTTCTCCAAATAAAACATAAAAACACATCCCCTAGACTGGTTATTGGAGACAACGAGTGGAAGAGTGTGTGCAATTGGCTGTGTGAAAATACCCTGTGACTGGCTGTCAATCAGTGGGAGACCTGACTCCTGCGGGGGTAGCGCTACATATCCTTAGCAAGATACCATTTTGGATGAAAAACTTTTTTCACTTTTTTCTTTTTTGATCTATTTTTCAGGCAACAAACTTGTACAGGATGACATTTCCTAATAGAGATAGATATGATTTGTCTTACAAACCCAAACTATGGACCTTTTAAATCCCTCAGCCCTGCAGAGTCATCAATGCTTTTAGCAAGAAGGGCACAACAGTCTTCAACATTACCTTAGAAACAATATACTAATGAAAGGATACAAATATACTCACAAAAGCCATGTGGCTATAAGTATATTGATCTAATTCTAGAATCACAACTCAGAACAAGATGAATGTCCAATGTAAAATCAAGGCCACATGTGACGGCAGAAGCAAGAACTGTTGCATTTAGACCAGGTTCACACTGCTCCGACACGAAAGTCGAGTGCGATTTTTTGACAGAACCACACGTATCTATGCCGAATCTGATGCAGGCGCTGATGGATTTTTTGGCTCTGTAGAATTCGTGTGTCAACTATTCTATTGTTTGCTCATAATTTAAGCCTGCACCCACAGGAGGTGAGTTTATGTGAATGGAATTTCCCCTTAAAGCGGAGTTCCACCCTGTTAAAAGTCAGCAGCTACCAAAAGGGTAGCTGCTGACTTTTAATAATCGGCCACTCACCTGTTCCTCGTTCCAGCGATGCGGCCGCCCGAGGACTCGCTCATCTCCCCCTCCCCTCAGCGGCACCGGCATCACAAGTGTGGGCACCCGGCTTTGGCTTCAAAGCTGGGCGCTCACTGCGCATGCGCGAGTTGTGCTGCGGCTTGTGATTGGCTCAGCGTATCTTCTGGGACCTGTGACGTGTCCCAGAAGATTGCTGAGAGGGAGGGGGGAAGGTGGACTCCAGGGGAGGAAGTGAACCTGGGACTCTGTGAAAACAGGGTCCCTGGTCACCCCCAAATAAAAGACATGCCAATTGTGGCATGTCAGGGGGTCACCTTCCCTTAAAGCGGAAGTTCCACTTTTGGGTGGAACTCCGCTTTAAGCTAGAAGGAAGATGCCATTTATTACCTCGGGATAGAACTTCCTTCAGATCTCTCTGAACTCTTTTCGCCACTGCTTCAGTGAATTCAACAAGATCTTTAGGCTTGGGACTTGAAATTAGACATATGCAGAATGGAAACATTTATTTTTCGTTTCGGATATATTCGGTATGTTACTAATTTTGTTTCGTTATGGAATTTGTTTAGTTTGGTTTCGGAATTTGTTTAGTTTTGTTTTGTTTTCGTTAAAATGTGTTTAGTTTTTATTAAAATTTGTTTTGTTTTTATTAAAATTTGTTTCTAATGAATTCCAACTTTCCATAGCGATTAGAATTCGGATTGGTCGAAAAACGATAGACCGATCCGATTTCTGTGTGAAGAAATAGTTGGTTGTTAAGCAGCAGGCGGGGAAGCTAATCTCCCACGTCCTTAACAACCATGACTCATCATCTGTCAGCTGGCTTCCCCACTGACAGTTGAATGTAAAAAAAGTCACGGATCAAGCAGTCAAGGATCCGCCCTGAAAATTAATGTCCTATCGCACTTCCTATATGTTATGCAGGCAGTGCTTATTTTAAACTTTTTTATGGAATACACAGAGAGCGTGAATAAGCTTAGCCATGCTGTCTCTCCTGAAATTTAAAGGGAGAATCAGACTCCTGGACCTCCAGAAATATAATTGGGCCGAACACTTCGCCAGGATTGTAGATTGAATTCAACATTATTCATTTAGGACTGAGTGGGTCTGGAACAGGTTTCCTTGGCTGTCCCCTTAGTGGCGGCCCCTTGGGTGCATACAGTATGAACTCAAGCAAAGACAATCAACCATCTTTTTGTTGGCACCACTTTGCAATGCTTTTGGGCAGCATGTACCGCAAATGGCATCTTTTTAACTTCGGGCCCTTTGACGCATTTGTGTGGAACCCGAATTTCCTGCCTGGCATGTCATCAGCCATTTTACTCCAAGCCTGGTGCTAAATCCAAGGTTCCACAACTTTTATATAAAATCTCCCTGACAGCAACAGAATGTTGATGGCGTTGACTTACTACAGATGAGGGCACATTTCTCCACATTTGGGGGACATGTCCTAGTTTGGTTCCTTTCTTGGATCTCTTTCATGATATTACGGCTCAGCAGGGCTTATGGCAGGGATGACAGTTGATTTCACACCAACTTCCAAGCCAGTATCTGCTTCACCATTCATCCCTTGCTGTATGCACTTATAAGAAATCTTTGCTGATCCACATGATCAACGCTGCATAGTTGTATGTGCCAGTGCATTGGATGGACACATCACCCTCAGCATGAAGAAATGGTTCATTCGTGTGAACAGACTGGAGGTGGTGGAGGCGCTGATCTTGACAACCCAGGCTAGAATTTCATCTTTTACATCGACTTGGCATGCTGGATTCACTATAAAACTTCAGATGAGTATAAACAAATAATATCACTGACATAGGTGGCAAATGGGGTTGACTTGTGGTCTTAATACCAGGTTCTTTTCTTGTTGCATCTGTCAGTATAGTTTTTCTGTTGCGTACCTCTGGTGGTTTGGGGTGCTATGGGTGGTTGGGCCTGAACAATGGAGTGTTTTCCATGTGTGGTGCTCTGTGGTCTGACTGAACACGGCAGCCACCACTACTTCTTCTTCTAGTTTCTCTCCCTCCCTCTCCAACTCCCCCCCCCCCCATTTTTTTCCCTTCTGCTTAGCTTTTTAGCATGTGTACTGTTCTTGCTGACATCAGGAGGGCTCTTGGTGTACAATCATGAATAATGGTATTACTGCCACCCAATGGGTGTACTGGGAACTTATCTTCAATTGTTTATTCTTTTCATGATCCCAAGGTGGTGTCTGGTATTACCTTTTATTTAGTTAGGTAATTTTGGTTCTGTACTGTACTACCAGGTATATGTGACGGCTTGGACCCCTCTATAACACCTGGACTTGGTTGGTCGTTGATGACCCGTTGACAGTCTTGAGTACTGTTCTACCTATGAGGGTATTCAGAAACGGTTTGTTTCTCCATTAAGTTTGTGTACTAATTATCTCATAAAAATCTTATGGAAAAAAAATAACCTCTACAATTTAAAGCTTACAACACAAGCACTGAAATCTTAGCTTTCTTTCTAAGATAGCAGAACTCAAATTTAAACACACAGCAGGTGCATCTACGCTGTAAGAATCCTGAAACATGACTTTAGGGAATGACTAACTTTGATCGACAGCAAGAGAGCTCAGGGAATGCTTGCCTTAAAACTCTTTTTTTTTGCTTATTAAGGATATGGAAATATTTAATATACATGTGCAGTTCATTTTGTTCCGAATCGAAATTCTGCAAATATTTTGTTATTTTGAAAACTCAGATGTATCCGAATATCTGACTTACAAAAGTAACAAATTAAAATTAATCCGAAATAATGAAATAAAATTTCAGACAAAATTTGAATTGAAGTCGAATCAAATGCAAAGCGTTTTCAAATTTGATTCAAATTTCCAAATAGAATAAAATAGAATAGAAAATAAAGGAATATAATAGAAAAGAATATAATAGAATAGAAAATAATAGAAAATAAAATAATAAAATAGAAAAGAATAGAGTAAAACATAACAAAATAGAATAGAAAATAAAAGAACAGAATGAAATCGAATAGAAAATAAAGGAATAGAACAAAATAGAAATAATATAACCATCTTCTGAAATTAGAATTTCAAATAGAATACATTTGAATTGGAATAGAATAGTAACAAAAAAAATAGAAACAAATAGAATAGAATAGAGAAAACAATAGAATAGAATAGAATAAAATAAAATAGAAAATAACCATCTTCCGAAATTTGGAATAGAATAGAAGATAAAAGAATAGAATAGAAAAAACAATAGAATAGAAAGAATATAACCAATTCACTATTCTTATATCCTGGTAAGTTAGATACCTTGTTAAAGTTATAAACTCACTACATATATATATAAGCGATAGTTACATCCAACCATCCCTACTGGAACGACATTGCACGACAATATAGCAACCACTAAGACAACCACTCATTAGCCTGTCCACAGTGTGAACCCAATGGGGTGGCAGGCTCTTCCCAGTGAGAGTGGGAAGGTACTTTAATGATGGTTTATGATATCAAATTCTGTCTGCACTTGATGATCTTACTATACGATTTTATGAGATGGAACGACTGTAACTTCTGTTGTGTACAAGTGTTTGTTATAAGTTTTCAAACTCAATAAAAACCTAAGTTTAAAAAAAAAAAAGAAAAAATATAACCATTTCCTAAAACGCAAATAGAATAAATTTGAATTGGAATAGAATAGAAGAGAAAAGAAAAGAATAGAAAATAGAATAGAAAAGAAAAGAATAGAATAGAACAACCAATAGAATAAAATAGAATAGAAAGAATATACTGAATTTCGAATTTTAGAATAAATTTGAATAGAATAGAAAATAAAAAGATAAAAAATAAAAGAATAGAATAGAAAAGAGTAGAATAGAAAAAAACAATAGAATAGAATTCAATAGAAAGAATATAACCATCTTATCTTCTAAAATTCCAATTTCTAATGGAATAAATTAGAATTTGAATGGAATTCTAATTAGATTACATTTTTTTAATTTGATCGAATTGAGTTAAATTTGACCGAATTCAGAAAATTTGAATCAAATTTGAATAAACAAAATGAATTCCGAAAACAAATTAAATGAATTTAACAAATTTAACTAAACAAATTTATGTAAATAACGAATCGAAACAAAACGAAACAAAACTTCACAGGATTTGACTGACAGCAGCAGGAACCAATGGCTGTTGGTTCCTGTTTACTAGGAACAGACAATCTCACTGTACTGCTGTGACAGAACGGGGATCTGCTTTGTTTACACTGGCAGATCCCTGTTCTGCTTCTCTATGGAGCAATTGCAGGTGGCATGCGCATCGACTACGACTCGCGTAATAGAGCCGCATTGCCGCAGTATACCTGCGGCGGACGGTTGGAAAGTGGTTAAGGGGGGGTGTGAGAGGTTGATATTTTAAGCTAAACAAAGAATGCACTAAGGTAAAAATGTTTCGGCTTTAGCCCACGTTCACATCGGGCCATTTTCTCATACAATTTGACATGCCAAATCTCCGTGGTGCCGCACTGATTCCTAAAAGTAGTTCCTGTACTACTTTTAGCGACTTGGGGGGCGATTTGAATAGACACTAGGGATGGGCCCGCGGTTCAAGTCGAACATCCAAACAAAGCCAGCGCAGACGACGGCAGCCCTCACATGAAGGAGGAGCTGTGTGCACTGTCTGCGCGCAATGCATTATGGGGCACTCCACGGCGGTCGAAGTCGCTGCAAACACCCCATAATGTACTAAATTCACTGCTCCTGCAAAAACTATAGATTTAAAAACTTTTTTTGCATTGATACATGTCCTCTAGGGCAGGACCCGGGTCCCCATACACTTTTTAGGGCAATAACTTGCACATAAACCTTTAAATTTAGCACTTTTGGTTTTTCATGTGCGGGACCCATAGACTTTAACGGTGTTCGAATGTTGCAGAAATTTATTGTCTGTTCGCATGTTCTGGTGCGAACTGAACCGGGGGGTGTTCGGCCCATCCCTTATAGACACCTATGCTTGAACCCACACAGATGTCTGTCAAATCGCCCCCGAAGTTGGACTGTATTGCCAGTTTGAAATCGTGTGAGTTCAGCTGTCCATTGTCTGAACACACTCCTTTCCTTTTTAGGGAGAGTTTGGTCTGCTTGCCTTTTCCCTGTGGTGATAACATTGGCAATGATTTTTGGACAATTCTTTTTTTCCGTTGAGTTTGGTCAGCCGGGGAATGTCTGCAGAGGTTGCAGAGTGTCCAGAGATATAAAATAGTTTTCCTTAGCAGAAACATTAGTCTTCAGGTATTGGGTTATTATTTCCTTTAAAAGATAAAGATATTATTTACGTACCATCTTATAGTATCTGACAAAAGCAAATAGCGCAAGTAAGAGGAAGAGACCAGCAGTTATACTGATGATGATGTACAATTGTACTCGGTTCTTTGGGCTGTTTGATGCTTGATTTACATTGAGTTCTTCTGTTACATTTTCCTGCTTTGTAACTTCTTGTTTTCCTGTGAAAAAATGACATTACTCACAAGTGATGTCACATTTTGCTCTTTAATATAAATATTCTGTTTCATAAACAATAGCTTTCCCTAGAAAAGACAATTTTTATAGTTGGATGTAAAGGTCTGCTTTACGATTGCATTATAAAAGGGAGTTTACCAAAGGATGGCATATTTGTAGGCTCTGTGATCTGTAAGGCTAGAGAAAGTCTTAGATGGGTGGCAGCGGAGATCCTTTCGCCACTTCAAACTATTTTTTCGAGAGGAACTTCACTCTGCCTACCCCCCCCCCCCCCCAAGAAAAGTAAAAATAAAAAAATACTTACTGAACCATGACTTGCTGGGAGCATAAGTTCTCCCTTTGCCCCTCTTATCTAGTGCTGCCATCTTTAATGTAGGTCTATCACATGCATAGATCCCCCTAGCATACCTGACAAAGTTCCCCACAGCACATTGGGGCTTGCACAAGATCCACTGCTCATGCACAGACACTGCAGAGAACTGATATACATGTGCATTTGTGACATTTTGCAAACAGCTCATAGAATGGCTATGTCACACATTACAGGAGGTAGTTTGTGAGTTGTAGCACGTGTAAACATGCCACAGAGACTGTGACATCATTGTGGCCTTGGCTTTGGCAAGTAAAAAAAATTGAAAATAAGTTCATTTTGCTAATGTGTAAGAGGGAGGGGGAAGCAGGAGAGATGACCTTGCAAAAAGAAGTCAAGTTTTAATTAATATGTTCTTTTTCATAAAGCTAACAGATTACATACTTGTTTCATTTTCATTTTTATGAGCTACTTTTCGTTTTTTTAGCCTTAGAAAGTTAGTAGGTATCTGAGATTTCTGGGAGTATCAGATCCTACTATTGTAACTGATGCTGCCCCCACAGCTTTGTCACAGCTTTCTGCAAAGCCTCCTGTTGATACTGATAGTGTTGAGGCAGAGAGCATGAACTGCTTGCATAAAAATTATTTTAAATATTCTATTAATATGAAGACCGACAACTGCAGAGAAAGTCTCTCCAGAGCTATCAGGGCTGCATGATAGCAAAAGTTCATTACAGCTACACTATATTACAAAAAGTATTGGGACACCTGCCTTTACATGCACATGAACTTTAATGGCATCCCAGTCTTAGTCCGTAGGGTTCAATATTGAGCACATTTGTGAGGTCAGGCACTGATGTGGACAAGAAGGCCAGGCTCCTCTCTAATTCATCCCAAAGGTGTTCTATCGGGTTGAGGTCAGGACTGTATGCAGGCCAGTCACGTTCCTCCACCCCAAACTCGCTCACCCATGTCTTTATGGACCTTGCTTTGTGCACTGGTGTGCAGTCATGTTGGAACAGGAAGCGGCCATCCCCAAACTGTTCCCACAAATTTGGGAGCATGAAATTGTCCAAAATGTCTTGGTATGCTGATACCTTAAGAGTGCCCTTCACTGGAACTAAGGGGCCAAGCCCAACCTCTGACAAACAACCCCACGCCAAAATCCCCGCTCCACCAAATGACTTGACTGGCCTGCACAGAGACCTGACCTCAACCCGATAGAACACCTTTGGGATAAATTAGAGCGGAGACTGCGAACCAGGTCTTCTCACCCACATCAGTGCCTGACTTCACAAATGCGCTTCTGGACGAATGGTCTAACATTCCTAAACCTTGTGGACAGCCTACCCAGAAGAGTTGAAGCTATTATAGCTGCAAAGGGTGGGCCAACTCAATATTGAACCCTACAGACTAACACTGGGATGCCATTAAGTTCATGTGCGTGTAGAGGCAGGTGTCCCAATACTTTTGGTAATATAGTGTATATGAAAGCAGATCCTGCTCTCTGCCTTAGTGCTATCGGCAGGTGTCTGCAGAGAGCTCCAGCTACTAACGCAGACTTGAATTAGTTCCTGATGCTGACCATATGCTAGTAGATTTTCAAACAGGCATTTGAACAAACATTTGTGCAAAAATTCTCAACAGTAAATTCAATAACACAACAAACGTATGTAAAAAAACAACTGATTTTAACATTCGATTTTGGAATAAATGGACTTTCATGACAAGGCCATTTTTTGTGATACAGCACTAGGTCTTTCTAACTGACAATTGCAGTGCGTCAGTGTACCCAAATGAAATGTTTGATCATCTCTGTGGTTTTTATTTTTTGCGTTGTAAACAAAAAAAGGCCGACCAATTTGAAAAAAAATAAATAACAGCATTTTTTTACTTTCTGCTCTAAAATACACCCAATAAAAATGTATAAAATCTAATTTCTTCATCAATTTAGGCCAATATGTATTCTGTTACATATTTTTGGTAAAAAAATCCCAATAAGCATATATTGATTGGTTTGCGCAAACTTTATAGCGTCTAAAAACTGCTCCATATTTACTGTAGAGTGAGTGAGCATCGTTACCCTGAGACAGGAAATGTGTTACTGGTGAGATCACCAGGTGGATATACAGGAAAAAAACTGATAAAAAACAAAACAAAACAATGCAGCGTCCACATCTAAGGCCTCTTTAAATGCATACATTTGTGTTGTGTTTAGATACAGATTGTTATCACTCAGTTCTGACAACTCAAAAAAGACAATGGAGAAAAGTTATTAAAACTGGTGCATTTAGAATCTAACGCTGCTGTGCATGGTAGCCAATCAGCTTTTAACTTCAGTTTGTTCAATTCAACTTTGACAATAAAACATGGAAGCTGATTGGTTTCTATGCAGAACTGCATCAGATTTGGATGCTTGAGTTTTAGTAAATAACCCCCAATGTGTCCTTATTGAGTTATCAGGTATCCATGATAATAAAACATTTATTACAGCTCGGTGCAAACAGCACCCACTTTATAAGCAATAGATTTTGCAAGGAGGGGTGACAAAGTGATAGGGTGACAGTGTCCATTTGATGAGAATTAAAAAATCTGAAGAAAATTTGAAGAAAATCAAATGCAGGTCAGAAGGATGTCAGCTGCAGGCCAGATGCACCGATCCATGAATTCTGAATTATCTCAGAAGTGCCCCAAACTAATGCCATCAACAAAAGCCCAAAGCCTGTCAACAAAGGCCCCATACCAGTTCACTAACACGTCAGGATAATCATGTATTCACCAAGCAAAGTGAAGAATGTAGTCACCGTTCGTGTATCTAATTAGTAAGAATATTTGCAACAGGCTGTAATAGGTGCAGTATTAAAATGTATTGGATGAACTTACCAACAAAAATGAAGGTTCCTTCTCCAATGAAATCCACATAGCTTGCAGAGAGTGCATCACATATATAAAAGTCTGAGTCATCATCTGTCACATTCTTCAACATTAGAGTGAAATGTGGAGCCTGGCCAGTGAATGTCAGACGATTCTTATACTTCACATTTTCCAAATATCCAGTACTATGGGTTGTATTCACTACTATAACCATTAATTTTGTGAAACGTTTCCTGAAGTAAACATTCTTTATTACTTTCCCAGGGTCCACTGTGCAGTTAATGATTGCAGCTTCTCCATGATTAAGTAGTAACGTTTTAGGTTCTTGTTTCACTAAATAGACTCCATCTAAGAGAAACACATAAAATATTATTTCACACTTGACATAACTTTAAATGATAACTAAACCCCAGAACAAAAATGCAATAAGTGTCAAAAAGTGCTAGTAGTGCTGTTCAACATCGATTCACAAATTCATACAGTTCCTCTAATAAATACAAAGATATAAATTTCATACATAACCTTAGCAAATATATAAATTAATTATAAAGATCATGAAAAATGAGAGAAAAATTCAAAATGATTGAAAATGATTAAAAGTTGTGCAAAAAAGTCCCAAATGCCCATATATTTGATAAATATAATGAATTCCGTTCAATGTGCAATCATAATTGTCCAAACACTTGACCTTACACCATGCTCTATAACCAAAACAATAATGTGCTCCTTTTTTCAATGATATCCAGTGCTCCATCACGTGCAAATTAATATAATGCACACACCAGAGCCCCCAGGCCCCAGGGACCAATCTCTCCTCATTGCAATTAGATGGTACCAAACTTTTCCACCAATTCTGCCAAATCGCCTGCAGATAAACTTCTCTCATACGATAATTATAGTATGACATGAAAGGCAAACAACACCATGATCGTGCAACACCGTTTAATAATGAAACCAGTTAAAACAAACAACAGCTATTGCTCTTACATTTAAAAGTGCCCCGACCGGCACCAGCTTGATGAGCCCATAAAGTGCCTTTACTACCCCGATTCCTGCGTGATCAGGGGCACACACTGTGACCGTTCTGCTAGCTCTACCCAATCTGGGCCCACTCTCACCACTCAGATGTTCAAGCAGGCTGGTCTGCGTGTGCTCCACCGCTCCCTGAAGTGATGTCACTGGTAAACCACAGAGTCAGACAGCAAACAGATCTCTATGGATTTTGCCTGTGTTTAAACCAGTCTTTCTCAACCTTTTTATTTTCAGGTCTCGAGAAACCCTTGATATGACAAATTAATTGGGTCAATAAGAAAAATGATTGGTGGCTAGTGGGAAGAATACACTTATTACAAACAGTTAAAAATATCACTGGTGTCATGCAACTGGCTCTGTTAAGTGGTATTGGCCTTAGGACTATGCAAGCACCATTAAATGGGAGGTAAATTAGCCACAGCTCAAAGAGCTCCTAGCAACCTCTGGAGGAACCCTAGGATTTCATTGGGCCCTGGTTGAGAATGGCTGCTTGAACTGCCTCCCACCCGCCGTATAGTGAAATAACGGACAGGCGGAAGCACTTGCATTCTGGGAGAACGTCCCTAGGACACAGCGCATCACCGATCATGGTAAAGAGGCTATGATGTAAGCACTTTATCATGTGATCAGCTGTGTCCAATCGCAGGTGATCACAGTGTAAACAGGAAATGTCAGTTATCTGCATTCCTTTCCTCACGCTGATGCAGTGCATGAGGAGAGGAGGGCCGATAAGCTGCATTCCTTGGTGGGGAAATCTGCACTAACAGTGCAGCCCTAACAGTGCCCACCAGTGCTGCCAATCAGTGCCCAGCAGTGCTGACAATTAGTGCCCCATCAGTGATGCCTGTCAGTGCCCATCAGTGGTGTCTATCATTGCCCATCAGTGGCATCTATCAGTGCCCATCGGTGCCGCCAAATAAGTGCCCATCAGTGCCACGTATCAGTGCTGCCTATAAGTGCTGCATATCAGTGCCACATATTAGTGCCTCCTTATGAGTGGCCATCAGTACCACCTCATCAGTGCCTATCCGTGCAGCCTCATCAGTGCACATCAGTGAAAGTGAAAGAGAAAATATACTTATTTACAACAGAAACCAAGAAGAACTTTTTTTTCCCCCCATATATTTGGTCTTCTTATGCGTTTAGCAAGAAATAAAAAAACTGTGGTTATTAAATACCACCAAAAGAAATCTCTATCGGTCTCAAAAAAATGATAAAAATGTAGTTTCGGTACAGAATTGCATTTACAGGTAATTGTCATTCAAAGTATGAGAGTAGGGATGGACCTAACACCCCCGGTTCGGTTTGCACCAGAACACCGCAAACAGGCAAAAAGTTTGTGCGAATATGCGAACCTTATTAAAGTCTATGAGACATGAACATGAAAAATAAAAAGTGCTAATTTTAAAGGTTTATATTCAAGTTATTGGCATAAAAAGTGTATGGGGACCTGAGTCCTGCCCTAGGGGACAGGTATCAAAGCAAAAAAAGTCTTTAAAACAATAGTTTTTTTCAGGAGCAGTGATTTTAGTAATGCTTATAGTAAAAAATTAAAAATGAAATATTCCTTTAAATATTGTGCCTGTGTGGTCCCCTTGGTCTGCCTGTGAAGTGGTGCATCTGTGTGATGTTCAGAACAGTGCCACATCAAAATGACATTTCTAAAGGAAAAATGTCATTTAAACTTACTCCCGGCATTATAGATGAAAAATCAATGAAAAAAACTGTGTAGGATCCCCCCCCCCCAGTCTATACCAGGCTCTTTGGGTCTGGTATGGATTTTAAGGGGAACTCCATGCCAAAATTAAACAAAAACGGACGTGGGGGTCCCCCTTAATATCCATACCAGACCCTTATCCGAGCATGTAGCCTGGCTGGGCAGGATGGGGAGGACGAGCGAGCGCCCCCCCCCTCCTGAACCATACCAGGCCACATGCCCTCAACATGGGGGTGGGTGCTTTGGGGCGGGGGGGGCTCTGCGCCCCCCACCCCAAAACCCCTTGCCCCCATGTTGATGGGGACAAGTGCCTCTTCCCGACAACCCTGGGCTGTGGTTGCCAGGGTCTGCGGGCGGGGGGCTTATCAGAATCTGGAAGCCCCCTTTAACAAGGGGGCCCCTAGATTCTGACCCCCCCATGTGAATGGGTACCAGGTACATTGTACCCCTACCCATTCACCAAAAAAGTATCAAAGGAGTAAAAACAACAGGAGACAGTTTTGGACAATTCCTTTATTAAAAAAAATCCATCGTCAATCGTACATCCATCGTGAATCATGGTGCAGATGGACCAAAAAAAAAAGAAACAAGCATCTGCCTCTTTCACAGGCGACTCACTGAATAGGCTGTCTTTTGTTTGACAGCTCTTTTATCGGCAAGGACGGGGCTATCCGGTGACGATCCCGGGTGACCCCGCTACCTCTGACATCACATGACATCAGAAGGGGTGGGGCCATCCGTTTACGTCACCGGGGTGGTCCCGCCCTTGCCTATATAAGAGCTGTCAAACTGAAGACAGCTCATTCGGTCTCTGAAAAAGGCAGATGCGTTTTCATTTTCTTTACTTTTCGGTCCGTCTGCGCAGTGATTGACGATGAATGTACATTACGGGGCACTTTTTTTTTTAAATAAAGGAATTGTCCAAAACTGTCTCCTGTCGTTTTACTTTTTTAACACTTTTTTACAAGGTACCCGATACCTATTCACATGGGGGGGGCGGGATCTGGAGGCCCCCTTGTTAAAAGGGGCTTCCAGATTCCGATAAGTCCCCTGCCCGTAGACCTCGACAGCCACTGCCCAAGGTTGTCGGGAAGAGGCCCTTGTCCCCAAAGCACCCTCCAGGGCATGTGGCCTGGTATAGTTCAGGAGGGGGGGTGCTTGCTCGCCCCCCTATCCTGACCTGCCAGGTTGCATGCTCAGATAAGGGTCTGGTATGGATTTTGGGGGGCCCCCTCACCACGTTTTTAAACATTTTGGCGCGGGGTTCCCCTTAATTCCATACCAGACCTGAATGGCCTGATATGGATTTTGGGGGGCCCCCACGCCATTTTTTTAATTGTGGTGTGGGGTTCCCCTGAATCACTTTAATACACTGTGTTATGTATACTACACTGACTGTACTATATATTCTCCACTGTATTATATATACTATGCGGACTGCACTATATTCTCTGAACTGCGTTATATATACTATGCGGACTGCACTATATACTCTGAACTGATATATATAAATATATATATATATATATATATATATATATATATATATATATATAAATATATATAGTCAAGTCTCATATATCACGTCAGGCGTATCATA
>BLSH010369162.1:208617-227054 GCA_018402905.1 Glandirana rugosa | reverse complement strand
ACCAACAGAACCTCCCCACAAACCTCAGTGATACAACCTTATGACGGGACACCGGGTCAGACGAAGTCATACAGTGACATGTACAACCGTAAGTACCAAGGGAGTTACTTGACATCGAGGGATCACGGCCGTCGTGAGTACGTCGGGGTCTGGTACTGTGAGATTGGTGGCACAAACTGACGTTCGTTCTGTGTGAACATAAACATGAGGAGTGGACCAACGGTGGTGTGTACGAACTGTGGTGGACTTGGTTTATTCAAATAGAACCAGAGTAGTCTGGTGTCCTGTACCAAGGTAATTCATGTACAGTGACATACTGAAGCAGACTGGGCCACAGGGCAGTATTCCAACATAGTGACTCCAAACACCCCTCCAAGACAACCACTGCCTTGCTAAAGAAGCTGAGGATAAAGGTGATGGACTGCCAAGCATGTCTGCAGACCTAAACCCTATTGAGCATCTGTGGGGCATCCTCAAACAGAAGGTGGAGAAGCGCAAGGTCTCTAACATCCACCAGCTCCGTGATGTTGTCACGAAGGAATGGAAGAGGACCAGTACTGTGAGCCCCCATCTCTCTCCATCATGCTATGCTGTTGCCTGGTATTCCTTGCTGTTTGTAACTTCTTCGTTGCATGTGAGTGTAACATACATTTATACGGATTAAATATCTGTTTGACGGTATTACACTATATGTGGACCTTCTTTCTTTTCATGGACGGAGCCACTGACGTTTTCTTTTGGAAGCATTGACCTGTTACTTGGATTATTGACCGATTATCCATACATACCATTCATCTGCCACTGTATCATCTATGGTTCCCCTCTTGGAGTATTGATTCGGCATCCGGTCCTTTGCTGGTACACACATGAGAAGTGTCGCCTTTTGGTCTAATCTACCTGCACTGGCTACCCACATATGCGATTTACCAGCTGCTATCTGGTAAGAGTACCCCATTTGTAAGGTGGTGGATGCACTCTTTATGGTGGAACACTTTGGGATATTTGAATATTCACCTATTGTTTATTATCCTTTCACGTTGAAATTTATTTATTTCTGATGAACATTATTTTGGACTTTTTTTGGTTTATTACCAATCCTAGAGACACTATATCGGGGTAACTCCCGGTTTTTGAGCACATATAATTTTTTAGCGCTGCACATTATTTTAGTTATTAGCTGTGTCACATATTTTGTTGAAAATGTGGTGCTAGCTGTTTTGTAGACTAAGTGGATGCGCAGTGTTGTAAAATTCTTATTCCTAAAGTAGTGAGTGTACAGCTTGTATAACAGTGTAAATTTGCTGTCCCCTCAAAATAACGCTGGCAACAAAAGTGAGTAGTGAAAAGTCCAAATTGGGCCAAATTAGCCATTTTCCCTCCCCGGTGTCTTGTGACTTGTTAGTGTTACAAGGTCTCAGGTGTGAATGGGGAGCAGGTGTGTTAAATTTGGTGTTATCTCTCCCACTCTCTCATACTGGTAAATGGAAGTTCAACATGGCACCTCATGGCAAAGAACTGCATACTGCATCAAATTGGTCTGCATGGCTGTAACTCCAGAAGGAAGCCTCTTTTAAAGACGATGCACAAGAAAGCCCACAAACAGTTTGCTGAAGACAAGCAAACTAAGGACATAGATTACTGGAACCAAGTCCTGTGGTCTAATTCTTCAATAATTCACATCCATATGGATAGATTGGAGGTGGAGGTTAATGCACAGCCACCGGAGAAGTCAGCACAGGAAGATACACACTGAGTTTGGAGCACTTTATTACCACTTGAAGCACTTTATTGGATTACTTGTATATGGACTATTACATTTATACATTAAGATTTATTCACTTTCCCATATGGATGTGAATTATTGAAGCATTGGAGCACTGATCACTTTTATGATTTTTGCACTGGCACTTTAACCACTTCAGCCCCGGAAGGATTTCCCACTTTAGGACCAGAGCACTTTTTGCGATTCGGCACTGCGTCGCTTTAACTGACAATTGCGCGGTCATGCGACGTTGTACCCAAACAAAATTTGCGCCCTTTTTTTCTCACAAATAGAGCTTTCTTTTGGTGCTATTTGATCCCCTCTGCATCGTTTCTGATTGCCGCTATAAACAAAAGAAGAGCGACAATTTTGCAAAAAAAAAACAAATTTATTACTTTTTGATAAAATACAAATCCAAAAAATAAAAAATAAAAAAACATTTTTTTCCATCGGTCTTGGCCGATTTATTTTCTTCCTCATATTTTTGGTAAAAAAAATCGCAATCGGCGTTTATTGATTGGTTTGCGCAAAAGTTGCCGCTTTTACGGGTGATGAGAATTCATTTCTGGGGTTTTTATTTTTTTTTATTCTTTACTAGAAATGGCAGCGATCTGTGATTTTTAGCGATACTGCGATATTGCGGCGGACATGTCGGACCATTTTGACACTTTTTTTGGACCATTGGCATTTATACAGCGATCAGTGCTATAAAAATGCACTGATTACTGTGTAAATGCCATTGGCAGTGAAGGGGTTAACCTGAAGGGGGCGCTCTAAGGGTTAACTGTGTTCCCTAGGCGTGTTCTAACTGTGTGTGGGCTGCCCTGGCTGCGGAAAGGGGATGATCACAGCTTCCATATACAGGAAGGCTGTGATCATCACCCTTCCCCCTTCAACAGAACGGAGATCCGTGTTTACATACACGTACCTCCGTTTTTTCAGTGCGGGGGAGCCATCGGCGATCGAATCCGCCCTACCCGCTCCCTGGCTCCCCCCAAACACAGTGAGCGTGCGCTCACAATGCTAGTTATCGCGGCTGCCGTCCTGTGACGGCGGTTCACGATAACAAGCCACCTTGCCGCCGTCACGCTGCGGCGGGCGGTCGGCAAGTGGTTAATTTTATACCAGTTATTTGTACACTTGTTATTAAGTGGTAGAATATTGTGCGGTATGTTCCATCTATTCATTGCTTTACATGTGTAACTGTGAACACAGACCCATACTGCAGCATATTCATATTACCCATTTATATTTTGTTCAGCTACATCACTGTTCTGCATATTAATTTGTATTTATTTATCACAGCTGCTAGTGGTAGCTCAGGGGAATACCCTATTATATGTCCTGTGGTCTGATGAGACCAAGATAAACGTATTTGATTCAAATGGTGTCAAGCGTGAGAAGTACAAATACAAGTCTGCCTACAGTTAAGCATGGTGGTGGGAGTATCATGGTCTGGGGCTTCATCAATGCTGCCAGGACTGGGAAGCTACAGTTCATTGAGGGAACCATGAATGCCAACATGTACTGTGAATACTGCCCTAGGCCAACATAATAACCCCAAACACACCTCCAAGATGACCACTGCCTTGCTAAAGAAGCTGAGGGTAAAGGTGATGGAATGGCCACGCATGTGTCCAGACCTAAACCCCATTGAGCATCTGTGGGGCATCCTGAAATGTAAGGTGGAGGAGCGCAAGGTCTAACATCCACCAGCTCCATGATGTCGTCATGGAGGAGTGGAAGAAGACTCCAGTGGCAACTTGTGAAACTCTGGTGAACTCCATGTCCAAGAGGGATAAGGCAGTGCTGGAAAATAATGGTGGCCACACAAAATATTGACACACTGGGGTTGATTTACTAAAGGCAAGTAGACTGTGCACTCCGCAAGAGCACTTGCTCCAAAGCTTAGTAAATGAGCAGAAGCTCTGCTGACTTCCATCATTCAATCATATGCAAGCAAAAATGCTGCTTTTTTAATTCTCCTTGCACGTGATCGGGTATTCTTTGCAAAGTGAAGCTTTGCCTCATTTATTCAGCTCTGGAGCAACTGCACTTGCAGATTGCACAGTCTATTTGCCTTTAGTAAATCAACCCCTTTGGGTCCAATTTGGACATTTTCACTTAGGGGTGTACTCACTTTTGTTGCCAAAGGTTTAGACATTAATGGCTGTGTATTATATTCAGTGCCTAGGCTTATATTAGATATAGATAATTACACCATAGATATTATATAGGTATGGTCTCCTTCTTTGTCCAAGAAAAGATAATACCTGACCCCAGGGGTGGAAACTGGGATCGGCGGATTCTCCAACGTGAGGCCTTGTGGATAAGAACGCTTAAATGCTTTAACCCCGCCAGGCCTGAATGAGGTTAACTCATACAAATCATTCCTATAAAAAACAGAGTATCTAAAAGACAGCCTTATCCGGCCCAGTATTAAAATGTTTGTGTCCTCATTGACCCTTAAGGAATGTGTTCTATTGATTTGTGATGTTTGACCTTTAGCAAATGTTGTCAATTGTTAACAGTACTGATATATATATTCATTGACTAATTTGCTTTGCTGACCTGTCATTTCTGATTTTTAGTAAATGTCATCTATTGCTGATGGTACTGATCCAAAATAATTGCTTTTGGGCGGGGGGCCTCATAAATGGCCTTGGCGGGTAAACTGTTGAATTTCATAAAATTCAATATACTTACGTTGTTTAATATATGATGTTTCTACTTTTGGTCATCTTATTATTATGATGTAATATGGTTTTCTGTCACTAGGTGCCAACTGCCCTCAAGATGATCTGACTCCATTGCCTGTACCCATCCCTGCTGACCTGTGCTGCTGCGTGTGAGGTCAGTATGTGTAGTGCGGTCCCTCACATGACCGTTGTTCCATTCTTCAGGTCTAGTCATGTGCCTGATGGGGGGGCGTGACTCCCCGGCGGAGGTGCGGCTCTGTGGGGAAAGGGGGAGGACGATGTCCATCTCCCCGCGAGGTGCGCGACCGTGCATGCGCACCACAGGGCCGGGCCCGGTGACGTCGCAGGCCATTGAGTGGCGCGGCGTCGCTGGGCAGAGGGGTTTTTGGCGCGTGATCAGAGGATTAATGGAGACCTACATTTACTAGTTAGCTGCTGCAGCCGCTGGAAGCATTATTGGGATCAGATGTTGGTAAGCTTAGACCGTTGGTACTCAGACTAGAAAATGCTTGCTTCTGGGAATTGCACTGACTTCTTTTCTCCTGGTATTAACTAGGCCTAGGGTGGAATCCATGCTGGACTCTTCCTTGATACCTCATTTACCATTTACCAGTTATGTAGCAACCATTTCCATCTGGCATCACCTGTGAAATTAGGAGCCCCGGCATCCTTACCTGACTATCAATTTTTTGAGCATACCATACAGCAGCTTTTACAAACTACTTCTTTTAACCAGGTAAACAAACACCATGGAATGATTCACATGTCTCAAATATAGGACTCTATAGTCATGCCATATAAACAATAAATGATTGATATATTACTGGGGATATCTACAGATAAATAACTGCTATATGGGCACTAGAGTTGAAATGGCAGCAATACATTTAATACTATCTTCCATCCTGTGTAGGGTCCCTTTGGTCTGGGCGTCTTGACGCCTCCACTTTCGCCAGGGGAGACAAGAGCCCCTCCATCCACTAACACGGTGACACATGGTAAGGGTACCTCTAGGAAAGCCTCCCCCTGGTGACAGCTATATCTATTATTTACCCATAGGTGTATTGTTATATGCTTTATTGTTGGGTATGAAGAGTGTTTAACTATATGATTTTTTATTATTATTATAGTATTCGCGTAGATTGTAACTATACAGAATTCATGCACCCTCCTGTAAAAGACTCCTGAGGAAGCGGTGATACTTCATCAAACCCGCGAAACATGTTGAGTCTGCAGGAATCTGTATAAGTATCAATATATTTTGTATATGTGTCACTATGCAACATGTCAAAGAGAAATGTTCTCTTTTTTAATGTGTATTGTTGTATGTACTTTTGTATATTACCTTTCTCCTAAAGGAGTATAAATAAAGATGTTTATTTTTATAAACCTTTATTGTTTATGACTTCATACGGTACCATAAAAGTCCTATACTTTGCCTCGTAAGGGGGCGAGCTTCGGCCACTCTTCCCCCTCCTTTTCACATTAATGGCTGTGTGTTGAGTTATTTTGAGGGTGCAGCAGATGTACACTGTTATACAAGGTGTACACTCACTACTTTAAATTGTAGCAAAGTGTAATTTCTTCAGTGTTGTCACATTAAAAGGTGTAATAAAATACAGTATCTACAAAAATGAGAGGGGTGTACTCACTTTTGTGAGATACTGTATATATGTCAAAGCAGGCAACGTGGATTTAGCAGGGCCATCCCTGAGTACCTCAAGTTATAAACATGGTTGAATCTGGGCCCAGTCACCATTAGTAAAAACATCTCCATAAATCTCCAGTCTGTTTTTACTGCATTTCATGGTAGTAAATTATTATAAGGTTGTGATTATAGTTTTATAACCTTGTCTTTGTTGACTCAATTACAGGGGCGGCCCATCCATTAAGGGTACACGGTTGCCACCCCCTCTATGCCATGGATAGTTTCATGCTATGCATGAATCTATCCATGCCCGCCCATTGACCACCCCCTATTCATGCAGCCTTTGAGGCACTGGCCGCATGGATTACCATGGTGGGGGGTTACTTTGAAGCTTTTCATTAGAGCCTTAGGCTCTATTAGGCTTCAATAAAGTGTGGCTTGTGGCGCAAAGCGTGCTGCCACAAGCCCTTAGAAAGGCAAATGAACACTTGCCTTTCTAACACTAAACCACTCACCTCCAATCAGGAAGCGCCGCTATGTTACCGGTTTCCTGATTGGCGGAGAAGACAGGCGATCCTATTGGACACCTTTCTATTCCTATCTATGGTGCAGTATATACCCATCTGTGGGGCTGTATACAGTATACCCCTCACATTTTTGTAAATATTTTATTATATCTTTTCATGTGACAACACTGAAGAAATTAGAATTTGCTACAATGTAAAGTAGTGAGTGTGCAGTTTGTATAACAGTGTAAATTTGCTGTTCCTTCAAAATAACTCAACACACAGCCATTAATGTCTAAACTGCTGGCAACAAAAGTGAGTAGTGAAAAGTCCAAATTGGGCCAAATTAGCCATTTTTGCTCCCCGGTGTCTTGTGACTTGTTAGAGTTACAAGGTCTCCGGTGTGAATGGGGAGCAGGTGTGTTAAATTTAGTGTTATTGCTCTCATTCTCTCATACTGGTCACTGGAAGTTCAACATGGCACCTCATGGCAAAGAACATAAAGATGGCCTAGGCTATAAGAAGATTACCAAGACCCTGAAACTGAGCTGCAGCATGGTGGCCAAGACCATACAGTGATTTAACAGGACAGTTTCCACTCAGAACATGCCTCGCCATGGTTGACCAAAGAAGTTGAGTGTGCGTGCTCAACTTCATATCCAGAGGCCGTCTTTGGGAAATAGATGTATGAGTGCTGCAAGCATTGCTGCAGAGGTTGAAGGGATGGGGGGTCAGTCTGTCAGTGCTCAGACCATATGCCACACACTGCATCAAATTGGATTGCATGGCTATCGTCCCAGAAGGAAGCCTTTTCTAAAGATGATGCACAAGAAAGCCCGCAAACAGTTTGCTGAAGACAAGCAGACTAAGGACATGGATTACTGGAACCATGTCCCGTGGTCTGATGAGACCAAGATAAACTTATTTGGTTCAGATGGTGTCAAGCGAGTGTGGAGGCACTGTGTGGAGGCACCCAGGTGAGGAGTACAAAGACAAGTGTGTCTTGCATACAGTCAAGCATGGTGGTGGGATTGTCATGGTCTGGGGCTGCATGAGTGCTGCCGACACTGGGGAGCTACAGCTCATTGAGGGAACCATAAATGCCAACATGTACTGTGACATACTGAAGCAGAGCATGATCCCCTCCCTTCAGAGACTGGGCTGCAGGACAGTATTCCAGCATAACGACCCCAAACACATCTCCAAGACGACCACTGCCTTGCTAAAGAAGCTGAGGGTAAAGGTGATGGACTGGCCAAGCATGCCTCCAGACCTAAGCCCTATTGAGCATCTGTGGGGCATCCTCAAACGGAAGGTAGAGGAGCGCGAGGTCCACCAGCTCCGTGATGTCACCATGGAGGAGTGGAAGAGGACTCCAGTGGCAACCTGTGAAGCTCTGGGGAACTCCATGCCCAAGGAGGTTAAGGCAGTGCTGGAAAATAATGGTGGTCACACAAAATATTGACACTTTGGGCCCAATTTGGACATTTTCACTTAGGGGTGTACTCACTTTTGTTGCCAGCGGTATAGATATTAATGGCTGTGTGTTGAGTTATTTTGAGGGGACAGCAAATTTACACTGTTATACAAGCTGTACACTCACTACTTTACATTGAAGCAAAGTGTCATTTCTTCAGTGTTGTCACATGAAAAGGTATAATAAAATATTTACAAAAATGTGTCGGGTGTACTCATTTTTGTGAGATACTGTATATCTATCTGTGGTGCTGTATATCCCTATCTGTGATGCTGTATATACCTATCTGTGGTGCTGTATATATTTATCTGTGGTGCTGTATATATCTATCTGTGGTGCTGTATATACCGTGTTTCCCTGAAAATAAGACACTGTCTTATATTTATTTTTCCTCAAGAAAACACACTATGGCTTATTTTCAGGGGATGTCTTATTTACTTACTCAGGAAAAGCAGAGATAGGCCAGCAAAGCTGATGTGTACTGTAAGTGCTGAGTTTTACTTCTTCCCCCCTGAGGTCTTGCAGCTTGTGGCACAGAACGACCAGAACCGAATGGCAATGCTGCACAGAACGACCGGGACCTGACAGGGGGAGTCGACCTTGTTGATAGGACTGCCCGCACCTCTCCGGTCACCTCCGAGGTACAGTAGCAGCTGTCACGATGGGGTGAGAAGAAGGGCTGCCAGTCGTTACCGATCTGCGCCGTGAAAAGCCACGCCTACCGCTATGTCTTATTTTCGGGGTATGGCTTATACTGCGCATATGCGGAGAAATCCTGCTACGGCTTATTTTATGACTATGTCTTATTTTCGGGGAAACACGGTATTTATCTATGGTGCTGTATATCCCTATCTGTGGTGCTGTATATCCCTGTCTGTGGTGCTGTATATCCCTGTTTGTGATGCTGCATATCCCCTATCTGAGTTGCTGTATACACCCCCCATTTGTGGTGTTGTATATACCCCTATCTGGCGATGCTGTATACCCTATCTGGTGATGCTGGGCTGTATACACCTGACACAATGGGTGAAATCTATAAGGGTTGGGGCTTATGATAAGCGGGAGGGGTCAAAAAAGGAAGGGCGGGGCCTGGCGTCCCCCCCATCCTAAAATGTCACCAGCAACCACAGCTTACTTACCTTTAATATACTCAAGACCATTTTAAACTGGTGTGGTTTCTTTGTGTAAAGGGTGTACCAGAGTGATTAAGATATTACATTACTCATTTCAGTGTAAGAAGAATAACTCCAGAGGGATTACCAAACTAGTGACTTCTACCTACATAGGTACCACGTGAGTGCAAACACCAGCAAACAACTCTATTCCAATGTAAGATTACATTATGATCTGTGCTGTGGAGAAACATTTTACCTCTCCAGGCCCTCAGCTACAGTGCCCTGAAAAAGTATTCATACCCCTTGAAATTTAACACATTTTGTCATGTTACAACCAAAATCGTAAATGTATTTTATTGGGATTTTAGGTGATAGGCCAGCACAAAGTGGCACATAATTGTGAAGTGGAAGGAAAATGATAAATGGCTTTCAACATTTTTTACAAATAAATATCTGAAAATTGTGGCGTGCATTTGGATTCAGCCCCCTTTACTCTGATACCCCTAACTAAAATGTAGTTGAACCAATTGCCTTCAGAATTCACCTAATTAGAAAATAGAGACCACCTGTGTGTAATTTAATCTCAGTATAAATACAGCTGTTCTGTGAAGCCCTCTGAGGTTTGTTAGGCACCATTCACACAGGGGCGACTGTCGCTCCGACTTGGGTAGCCTCAAGTCACCCCAGGTCGCTTGACATCTGAAATCCCATTGAAATGAATGGGAGCCGTCTTAATGTACACTACTGAAGTCGGAACGACTTCAGGAAAGGTTCCTGTACTACTTCTAGGCGACTTCTATCCGACTTGTGCCCATAGAATTGAATAGAAGTCGCCTCCAAGTCGGATCCCCCATCTAAATAAAAGCGACTTTGTAGTGAAAAGAATAGAATTTATTTTTAGGCAACCCCCTCCCTCCCTTTTCTGATTGGTCAAGGCAAAGTCGCCTGGAAAAAGTCGTGTTGTAAAGTCGCCTCAAGTCCCTGGAAGTCGCGCTGGAAGTCGCGCTGAAAGTCGCGCTGAAATTGCCTAGCAAAGTCGCGTCGAAGTCGGGTTGCCCCTGTGTGAATGCAGCCTTAGAGAACCTTAGTGAACAAACAGCATCATGAAGGCCACAGAACATACCAAACAGGTCAGGGATAAAATTGTGGAGAAGTTTAAAGCAGGGTTAGGTTATACAAAAATATCCCAAGCCTTGAACATCTCACGGAGCACTGTTCATTCCATAATCCGAAAATGGAAAGTCTGGCACAACTGCAAACCTATCAAGACATGGCCATCCACCTAAACTGACAGGCCAGGCAAGGAGAGCATTAATCAGAGAAGCAGCCAAGAGATCCACAGCTCAGGTGGGAGAATCTGTCCACAGGACAACTATTAGTCGTGCACTCCACAAATCTGTCCTTTATGGAAGAGTGGCAAGAAGAAAACCACTGTTGAAAGAAAGCCATAAGAAGTCCCTTTTTTAGTTTGCAAGAAGCCATGTAGAGGACACAGCAAACATGTGGAATAAGGTGCTCTGGTCAGATGAGACCAACATTGAATTTTTTGGCCTAAAAACAAAACACTATGGGGTTGATTTACTAAAGCTGGAGAGTGCAAAAACTGGTGCAGCTGTGCATGCTAGCCAATCAGCTTCTAACCTCAGGTTGTTCAATCAAGCTTTGACAACAAAACTTTGAAGCTGATTGGTTTCTGTGTGGAGCTGCACCACATTTTGCACTTTCAAGCTTTAGTAAATCAACCCCTATGTGCTATGTATAACTAACACTGCACATCACCCTGAACACACCATCCCCACCATGAACCATGATGGTGGCAGCATCATGTTGTGGGGATGCTTTTCTTCAGCAGGGACAGGGAAGCTGGTCAGAGTTGATGGCAAGGTGAACAGAGCCAAATACAAGGCAATCTTAGAAGAAAACCTGTTAGGGTCTGCAAAAGACTTGTGACTGGGGCGGAGGTTCACCTTCCAGCAGGACAACAACCCTAAACATACAGCCAGAGCTACAATGGAATGGTTTAGATCAAAGCATATTCATGTGTTAGAATGGTCTAGTCAAAGTCCAGACTTAAATCCAATTGAGAATCTGTGTCAAGACTTGAAAATTGCTGTTCACAGATGCTCTCCATGCAATCTGACAGGGCTTGAGCTACTGTTTTTAAAAAAGGATGGGCAATAATGTCACTCTATAGATGTGCAAAGCTGGTAGAGATATCCCCAAAAAGACTTGCAGCTGTAATTGCAGTAAAAGGTGTTTCTACAAAGTATTGTCCGAGGCTGGGTTCACACTATTACGAATTGGATGCAAATTTATGCATCCAATTCGCAATAGCAGGAGATTGTAACAGGCTCTCTATGGAGCCGGTTCACATATCTCTGATGCAGCTCCAGTGCGAATTTGCACAGGGGCCCTGTTTTCATCTTTTTGTCCTTTTTCAGGTCCAAATTCAGCCAAAAATTCAGGCTTAAATCGGACCTGAAATGGTGAACCAGGACGCACCAGACCCCTGCTCGGAGCTGCATCGGTATTAGGTGTGAACCCAGCCTCAGGGGGCTAAATACAAATGCACGCCACACTTTTCAGATATTTATTTGTAAAGCATTTTGAAAACCATTTATCATTTTCTTTCTGCTTCACAATTATGTGCCACTTTGTGTTGGTCTAGCACATAAATCCCAATACAATACATTTACATTTTTGTTTGTAACATGACAAAATGCGGAAAATCTCAAGGGGTATGAATAATGTTTCAAGGCACTGTAGCTATATAATGGCAAATGAAAATTTAGGAGGGAATATAAAAGGAAAGTCTAGTTGGTATAACCACATTGCATGTTGTTGCGGAGCATTTGTGGTGCTTCCCCATTGACTTGAATGTGTAGCTACAAGTTGGGTCAACTTTGCCACAGGCGTGAAGCCTCTCCGCTGCCTATTGCAGATTAAGTGTGTGTGTGGAGGGCAGTTGATGGATGGCAAAAACGTGGCTCAACTGTGCATACTGTATTCCCCCCAAGTCTGCAACTTTAGACTGCAAGTCTAAACGAGGCTATACGTTCGTAAATCAACTGTGACAGGAGGCCAGGAAAAACTACTGGTTGTGTCCAGGATGGGAGATATATGTGTCCCAGTTTCAGGGCCAGTTCACACCATGAATCACACAGGAACATGCTGTTTGTTCCTATGCGACTCACATGCAATCCAAGTGTAGTGCGATTTCAGCTAATTCCTTTGAATGGGCTGGAATCACACCAGACTGCACCAAAAGTAGAGCATGCACTCATGAGTTTGCAACGTCATTAAGTTAGCATAGACACCTAAACCAGTAAGGGATGGACTGCTCCAGGTGTGTGAAGGTAACAAATCCAAGTATCCAGGTGCAGGCCCAGTCCGTGATCCGGATAGCAGTAGAAAGCAAAGATTTTTGACCGCATACCGGAGCTTTTTTTCAAGCTCCGTTGTGCGGTCAAAAATATTTGCTTTCTACTAACATTGACACCTGCTGCAGATCGCAATGCAGTGTGTTTTGAATGCAGTGTGGGAAACATGCATAGAACGTGGGTTTCCTGCACCACGCTCTGATGTGAACTGGACCTCAAATAATTTACAGACAGTTTTTCTTTTTTTGCTGTTTAGTGAGCTTGCTTGGCTTGCTGAGGGGTTAAAGAGCCCAGCTGAAGCAGGTCTGAGTAAATTGAGCTCTATGTGCCTTGGCTCACACAAATGCGAATCTGAAGCGATTTAGGCCCCTTTCACACGGGCGTTCCATTCAGGTTCACCTGTCCGTTTTTCAGGCGGACCTGAACAGACGCCCCATTTTCCTCTATGGAGCGGCAGATCAGCGGTGACATATCCCCTGACACCCGTCGCTCTCCGAACTGCTCTGTGCTCCATAAAGTCCAACGGATGGAAACCCTATATTTCCATCCGTCTGGGGAGTGGATCGGATGACAGCGGACAGTTGACCGTTGTCATCCGATTCCCCATAGAGGAGAGCGGCGCCCTGACACTGTGAGGCGACGGATCTATCATCCGTCGGCTCAGCGGGGATCAGTGGATCAATCCCCGCTGAGCAAAAACAGACCCCGCACACGGCAAGGTCGTGTGAAAGTAGGCTTGCCACATCATCCCTTTAATCCAGGACACATATTAATTGCACAGATTCTGTGGCTGATTAAGGTGGTAATTAAACTCACTTGGTGCCTTATCAGCATTAAATTAGCCTCAGAACCTGTGTAATTCATATGTGTCCTGGATTAAAGGGATGATGTGGCAACCCTATGTGAAAGGGGCCTTAGATGAGTTCCAAAGAGCCTAGTTTCGCATGTAATCTGAACTAGCATTGTATTCAATGACAGTCGTTCACATCTATGTGTTTTGTGAATGCAATGTGGCTAAAATAAAAGGTTCTTGCGTGTGTAAAGTGAAAAAGTCCAAGTATAAAGTGCTGAACATCCATATGGAATCCTATTAAAGCAGTGGTTCTCAACTCCAGTCCTCGGGACCCACTAACAGGCCAGCATCACAGGTGATATCATTTGCTGCTCAGTGATTGCAGTATTCTAGTCTGCATCTCCCCAAGGTAATACTTAAAATCTGGCCTGTTGGTGGGTCCGAGGACAGGAGTTGAAAACCACTGTATTAAAGGATAATGACTGCACCACAAATCCACCACCAGTGTGCTTCATGCGATATCTTTGGATAATATTATGCAATTTGACACTTTTTTTGACTGTATTTTTTTAGATATATGCTGCTCTGATTTGATTATATTTTTGTTTTGCACTACCATGAATTATCTATTAGTGTTTTGCACTGGAGATGATTTCATTCTTATTTTTATTTTGTTTGTGCGAAGTAGCAGCATTATGTATCAGGATTATTTTAGATGTTAGTGGTTGATTCATTAGCGCAGGGAACACATTAATTTAGTTGATATTTCAAATTAATTTTTGTATCTTCATTAATATATTTGAAATTAATTCTTTATAATTTTTTGGCAATAACATGGTGTGGGAGGATTTCTGTCAGCCACAGCCCCTCCAGCATGTGTCTTAAGCCTCGTACACACGCTTAGATTTTTGGACGACAGAAAATTCTCGCACAACCAAATTCAACATCAGAAGTGATGTATTGTATTGAATAATTTTGTATGTATTTGTTAGTTTCTGAGCATGCTTAGTATTGCACATACAATTTTTGTTCGCACGAAAACCATACTAATGAAACGAAAATCGGACCTTGTATTGTCATCCGACAAAAATTTTATAGTCTGCACGTCCAGCTTTTGTCGTCTGAAAAAAAAAAAAATCTTCTGTCGAAAGCACCATACTAATGGTCTGAAAATCAGAAGATTGGTCGTCGTATGAAAATTCCCATCCACAATTCACATCGTGTGTACGGGGCTTTAGAATAGCCGTGCATCAATTCTTTTGTGATCCATTTTGGGTCTTTTTAGCTGCTAAGCCTAAGATGCATTATTTTGCACATGAGTTGTCTGTTAATTGTTATATGCTCTAAAATGTCCTTAAAACAGATTTGTTTTCTTTTAACAAGTAAATTTGTAAATTCAATCTTATGCCTTTTTCGGTTTTTTCCTTTATATTTTTATCACTAAAATACATCTTAGTAAGTTTACTGAAGTCTTATTCCCCCAAAGTACAGCATATACAGAATATTGGAATAGAACATGGTGAAAAACAAAGAAAAATTTTACTTACTGTTAAGACAACTGTCTAAGGCCATAGTGACAGAGCACAGGAGACAGACCAATGTCTTCAGCAACATTTCCTCTAAGATTTCTTTCTAGTTGTGGTTCACCTTTGATGTTTCGTCACTTATGTTCTTCTGCAATTTGCATCTAATTTCCAGTATATATAACATAACATGCCACCCCCATTCCTAAAGCCCACCTACTTAGATAAAACCCTCAGATGTCTCTTTTTTTCCTTTTCATTAAGTCAGTTCTAGTGAATGTGAATATATAAGACTATAAGCAAAAAAAGATACCAATTAAACCTGGAACATTTTCAAAGCATTTTTTAGCTGGTCTGAAAATTGTCTTTTCTATTTCTAATGATTCTTTTACTTCTTTTTTTTTAGCTGTTTACCATAAACTAAGTTCAATTAATGTATGGTGAGAAATGACCCATTTTTTCCTATGTATTGAACTCAGTCATTTACAAATGAGTAGGCTAGAGCTACATGGGTGATTTTACTCTGATGCTTCAAATAAACTATGTTAACAAAAGTATTGGGACACCCGACTTTACACGCACATTAACTTTAATGGTATCCCAGTCTTAGTCGGTAGGGTTCCTTATTGAATTGGCCCACCCTTTGCAGCTATAACAGCTTCAGCTCTTCTGGGAAGGCTGTCCACAAAGTTTAGCAGTGTGTCTATGGGAATGTTAGACCATTCTTCCAGAAGCGCATTTGTGAGGTCAGGCACCGATGTTGGACAAGAGGGCCTGGCTTGCAGTCTTCACACTAATTCATTCCAAAGGTGTTCTATTTGGTTGGTGTCAGGACTCTGTGCAGGCCAGTCAAGTTCCTCCACCCCAAACTCGCTCATCCATGTCTTTATGGACCTTGATTTGTGCACTGATCTAACTCATTTGGTGGAGGGGGGATTATGATAAAGGGATGCTTTTCAGGGGTTGGGCATGGCCCCTTACTTCCAGTGAAGGGCACTATTAAGGCGTCAGCATACCAAGACATTTTGGACAATTTCATGCTCCCAACCTTGTGGGAACAGTTTACAGAGGGTCCCTTCCTGCTCCAACATGACTGCGCACCAGTGCACAAAGTAAGGTTCATAGAGACAGGGATGAACGGGTGGAGGAACTTGACTGGCCTGTACAGAGTCCTGACCTCAACTCAATAGAACACCTTTGGAATTAATTAGAGCAGAGATTGAGCCAGGCCTTCTTGTCCAACCTCAGTGCCTGACCTCACAATTGCACTTTTAGAGGAATGGTCAAACATTCTCATAGACACTCTCCTAAACCTTGTCGGTAGCCTTCCCAGAAGAGTTGAATCTGTTGTAGCTGCAAAGGGTGGGCCAAATCAATATTGAACCCTATTGACTAAGACTGGGATGCCATTGATGTTCTTGTGCATGTAAAGGCAGGCGTCCCGACACTTTTGGTAATATAGTTTTCTTATATATAAATTTTTCATTCCTTATTGTATTATTTACCTCCTTCTCTTCCCCCACTGTTCTCTGAAAGCCCTGAATCCCAGTTGACACTCTTATGGCTATTGCCAGCGGTTCCATAGCCAGTGCGAACAGCAGGGGTGACAACGAGCACCCCTGCCTAGTACAATGCTTTAAAGAGAAAATTTCCGAGCATTTATTATTCATTTTGATTTTTGCCCTAGGTTGGTTATACAGGAACTTAACCCAGCTCACAAAGTTAGGACCAAATTGGAATGCAGCCAAGGCCTGCTACAGATAATGCCACTCTAAACTGTCAAAGGCCTTGGCCACGTCCAAAGACAATATCGCCCATGAGCCCTCATTCTCTGTAGGAATTTGTAAATTTAAGAAAACTCTTCTTATGTTCATACTTGGTGACCGGTCAGGGATAAACCCTGCCTGATCCAAGTGCATAATCCTTTGAATTATTTTCTGCAATCTAGTTGCCAGGGTCTTTGCTAATATTTTTATATCTGTGCAAAGTAATGCTATTGGTTGGTATGATGCTGGGTTATGCAGATATTTGCCTTCCTTCGGTAGGACAATAATAGTTGACTCTCTCATAGATGTAGGTAGCTCCCCCTTTGTTTGTGCATCGTTAAGGGTCTTTAACAGCTCTGGGAGCAGTCCTTCCCCGTATTTTTTATATACTTCTGCTGGAAGACTGTCTGGTCCCGGCGATTTTTGATTGGTTAGGGCTGCTACTGCCTGTCTTATTTCCTCTAGCTCAATAGCAGTGGCGGCTGGTGATATTTTGGGATTGGGGAGCCAAACCCCACCCTTCCTTTTTGACCCCCCACTTCTCATAAGCCCCACCCCTTATAGTGTCCACCCTTTGTGTCAGGAGTATACAGCCCAGCTTCACCAGATAGTGTATACAGCATCACCAGATAGGGATATACAGAGTCACCATATAGCAGTATACAGAGCCCCAGATAGCAGTATACAGAGTCACCATATATCAGTATACAGAGTCACCATATAGCAGTATACAGTGTCAGGGGTATACAGAGTCACCATATAGCAGTATACAGAGCCCCAGATAGCAGTATACAGTCACCATATAGCAGTATACAGAGCCCTAGATAGCAGTATACAGAGCCCCAGATAGGGTATACAGTCACCAGATAGGGTATACAGGGTCCCAGATAGAGTATACAGAGCCCCAGATAGGGTATACAGAGCCCCAGATAGGGTATACAGTGTTCCAGATAGGGTATACAGTCACCAGATAGGGTATACAGGGTCCAGATAGGGTATACAGAGCCCCAGATAGGGTATACAGTCACCAGATAGGGTATACAGGGTCCCAGATAGGGTATACAGAGCCCCAGATAGGGGTATACAGAGTCACCAGATAGCAGTATACAGAGTCACCATATAGCAGTATACAGAGCCCCAGATAGCAGTATACAGAGTCACAATATAGCAGTATACAGAGTCACCATATAGCAGTATACAGTGTCAGGGGTATACAGAGTCACCACATAGCAGTATACAGAGCCCCAGATAGCAGTATACAGTCCCCATATAGCAGTATACAGAGCCCTAGATAGCAGTATACAGAGCCCCAGATAGGGTATACAGTCACCAGATAGGGTATACAGGGTCCCAGATAGAGTATACAAAGCCCCAGATAGGGTATACAGTCACCAGATAGGCTATACAGGGTCCCAGATAGGGTATACAGAGCCCCAGATAGGGGTATACAGAGTCACCAGATAGCAGTATACAGAGTCACCATATAGCAGTATACAGAGCCCCAGATAGCAGTATACAGAGTCACCATATAGCAGTATACAGAGTCACCATATAGCAGTATACAGTGTCAGGGGTATACAGAGTCACCACATAGCAGTATACAGAGCCCCAGATAGCAGTATACAGTCACCATATAGCAGTATACAGAGCCCTAGATAGCAGTATACAGAGCCCCAGATAGGGTATACAGTCACCAGATAGGGTATACAGGGTCCCAGATAGAGTATACAGAGCCCCAGATAGGGGCTAGACCACTGACATATGGGAT
>BLSH010369162.1:198190-208607 GCA_018402905.1 Glandirana rugosa | reverse complement strand
AGGGGCGGCGACTGTTCTTTTCATCAACCGCGGCCATATAACTGAAAAAAAAAAGAGCCGAGACCGACGACTCAGGACAAGTTCCGCACTTACCCCATCTAATAGGCAGGCAGGAGTGTGCAGAGATCGGCTTGCGGAGAGCGGGCTGACACTGTGCAGAGCTTCGCTTGCGGACAGCCTGGAGTGGATGGTCTGCGGCGTGGGAAGTCAGGACTGAAACCCGGCGGAATGCTGCGCCTGCGTGAGTAATCACACAGCCAGCACGTCCGGCACAGTCCTGCCTCCGCCCACAGCATCCAATGCCAGGCAGTCGCTGGCTCAGGGCAGCCAATTAGTGAAAGCAAGTGCGCCTCTTTCACTTTTGTGACTGACCAATCGGCTCACTACTTTTTGTCAGCAGCCAGAGCCGAGAAAAAAAAAAGTCAATATACCGGCGCCAACTACTTTTCTTGTCAGCGGCGGGGAGACGGCACCCAAGAATCCCTTATTGACCAGCTGCCTCTGCTCAATAGGGCTGTCCAGGCTCCCCCTCTTTTCTCCCGTTAACCCTGGGATCGTCAGGTCTCTAAAGAAATCGCACGTCTTCCCCATTCCCCCAGTATCTTGAGCACTATATAAAGTCTTTGTGTGGGGTGTTTGCACTTACTACTCTTGCTAGCAGGGTCTGCCCTTAGCCCCTCTGCAAAACAGATTTGCTTTCAGCGCCTATTCTCTGCTTTTGACAAGAGTAGCTCTCTAGATTCTTGCTGTGCTCCTACCCAGTTATGGAGTGTCTCTGAAGTTGGTTTGTCAAGATATTGCCTCTCTTCTTTTGCTACTCTATTCATGCTTAATTTCTCAGATTCTCTTGTCTGTTTTTTTACTTTTGTTACCTGTTGCACTAGTAGTCCCGTTAAAAAGGCTTTAAAGGGCAGAGTGCGCATGTATGGGAGCTCCGCACCTACCCACCATATCCAGACCACCGGACTATGGCCAGCCAAGCTCCCAGTACCTCCCAGAGGAGAGGGAGCCCGGGTCCCCGCTAAAGAAGGACCGTGAAATAGGCGAATCCTCGGACGGAACGCCAGCAGGGTGTACCAAGATGGCCGCGGTCCCGGCCTAACAATGGAGGTAGAAGATAAATGCTTTTAAATACAGCTCCCCCGACTGAAGCAGAACCTCAGAGCACCACAGCATAATCAGAGACAGAGGTCAGTGTTGCTGTTCCCTGCAAGGACCCCTCCTGACTGTCACCCCTAAACTGTTTAGGTGTACCAAGATGGCCGCGATTAAGGCCTAATAAACGTGCCCTGCTCCGATCGCTGGATCAAACACACAAGTCCCTCACAGGGCAGAGAACCCTGCTATTCCAGGCCCCTTTTGTCAAAACGGTGCTTAATAACCTCCTCCTCTCCATAGCTCTATTTTAAAAGCAAGGATCTACAGTGAGGAGGTCGCTTACTAAATACTTTAAAGAACCTGACCAAGCAAATCAACCAGCTATGACCACTGGGCCCCACAGGCCGGCTACCTACTCAGAGATAGCCTCAGGACACAGACCAGTGTTATCTCCAGCCACTCTAAACCTTACTCCGGGACCTAATTCCACAATGCTTCAACCTATATCTGCCTCCCCGGCCTCTACAGAATCACTACTTCAACATACTATGGAGGACTTCCAATCCACACTGCTAGGCTATTCTTAGCACCGCTACGTGGCAGGAGCCCGGTACCACTAGCCCCCCATTCCAAGACCCCCCTATAAATACAGCAGACTTATTCCTGAAATTCTCAAATTTACTCGAAAGAGGTCTTGCAAACACTGCTGCAAAAATCACGGGTGACATGAAGGAGGACTTTCACAACCTGGGGTCCAGAATGGAGGCTATTGAACAAAAGTTGGACATCACAGTGGCCAAAACAAACCAAAACTCATCTCACATTCAAGTTTTGCAAGACCAACTGGACACTGCCCTAGCGAGAATTGATGATCTCGAAAATAGATCAAGACGCTATAACTTCAGGGTGAGGGGCCTACCGGAGTCTATCACGGACATCATTCTGGCAATTCAGGACCTAATCACCTCACTGATCCCCAACATACTGAAACACAGACTGGAATTGGACAGGGCCCACAGAGCTTTGGGCCCCCCAAGAAAAGATGGATCTCCGAGAGATGTCATAGTGAAACCGCACTTTTATGCGGTCAAAGAAGAGATTATGAGAGCATCGCGTTCCACTCCTTCACCTCTTCACCTTCTTGCATGGGACATCGCGTCCAGATCTTTGCAGATCTATCTCCAACCACCATACAAAAGAGGAGAGCCCTCAAACCACTACTCACTGTACTCCAACAAAGGGAGATCAAATACTGGTGGGCCTTCCCCTTTGCCGTGAAATTTACCTATAAGGGCAAAACATTCTCTTTTACATCGCTACCGGACGGGGAAAAACTTCTGATTAAGCTACAATTAATCTCCCAAGAAGCTCCGATGGATCTAACTGACCCAACTGGATCCCAATCAAAGAGACCTCTACCGGCCAGCCCAGTCTCACCTCTTTGGTCCAACTCAAGGAGCAAGAAAGCAAAAGACAATAAACCTCCTTAGGGGGCCCAAGCAGGGCAGTGGACTGCCCTTCCTCCAATTTTTCCTGTTCCAGCCCCCCTTTAGGGTCCTGGAAGAGACCCTTTCTGTGCCTAATGGTATAGACCGTGGTTTTTGGTTTATAAGACTCCCAATCTCTGACCGTTTTGATTTTACTGTCTTCTTGTTGGTTCTCATTTAATCTGGTTGCCCACATACGTAATCCAGTTAGAACTTACATAAGTGTAATGTTTGTTGTGGGATATTTGTTTCACTACTTGCTCCCAGGCGAATCAATAGGGACCCGGACCCATTGAAAGGGCCTCGGGACCCCTTTGTATACTGCAGAAGGTTCTGCTCTTTTGATTACTACTTCCATCCTGGATGTTCTGGTTTCAATTTTTTTTCTTTGCTTTTTTGAGCAATTTAGGCCAGGGGATGCTCCTGCCGGGGTAGGTTCCCATGCGCCTACACTTACCCTCAGGTCTTCCAAGGAATTCCCCAGGATAAGTTATCTGCCCTTTTTGGTCAGATTCCGTACCTGTTTGGGTCAATGACCCTTGTTCTCTTCCCTCATCAGAGGGCTGGTCTGGCTTCCCAGAGGGGTGATACTTCCCCTCTGGGGCCACACCCTCCAGCTTTTTCTAGAATTAATATTTTCTATTTTATTCTATCTCATGTTGTTACTTCTCCTACTAAACTTCCTCCCTTTTCTTTGCACCTAACATTTAGCTCTATTTCAGCCATCTCCGGTCCAGTTTACCACAGCCAGAGGCTTCCAGATACCAGCGCAATTCTATTTTTGCCACGGGGGATTATCAACCTTTTGGTGAGTGAAGTCATAAACTTGAACTTGATCTCCCTCCATTCTATGGCTAAAACGCATCAGAAATCCCTTAGAATAGCTACCCATAATGTTCAGGGACTAAATTCTCCCATAAAAAGGAGGAAAATCTTTGACCAGTACAGGTCCCTTAAGTTGGATATAGTAATGGTCCAGGAGACCCATTTTCCTGCTCAGTACTGCCCCAAATTCCTGCACTCACATTTCCCCTCCTTCTTTCTAGCCAAAGCAGAATCGAAAACCAAGGGGGTTGCAATCAGAGTTGCCAAATCCTGTAACTTTACCCCATGTTGGGAACTCAGGGACCCAGAAGGCAGATATGTCCTCGTCAAGGGCACTATCGAGGGTAATTTATACTCCCTAGTCTCCTATTACGCCCCGAACAAAGGCCAACTCCCCTTCTTCAAATCCCTTCTGGATACACTTCAACCCCATCTTGAAGGCAGAATCATATTAGGGGGGACTCTAACATTGCCTTTGACCGAGGACAAAACTAGACCCCCAAAAATCAATTGACGCGACCCTCCAAAGCAAGCCTTAAATTAGCAAAACTGCTACATACAGCGAATCTGACAGACATTTGGAGGGACCTCTAATCCCTCTCTCCCAAATAATTGACACCACCCTCTCCGATCATTCCATTGTGCTGTTACAAATTTTGTCAGACCCGCATTATGCAAGACAAGCTCAGTGGAGACTTAGGCTGGATTCACTCCTGTCCGGTGCGAATTCCAGCCTGTTTGCTGCCGGAAAGGGGCGGAGCCACCGTTCGGCGGCTCCTGTCCGTTCCCACAGCGCAGCAGCTGCGGGAAGAAAGATGGGGAGGAGCCACGAGCAGGGGAAATATCTCCGTTCAGTGTGGAGTGCATCTCCGTGTTAGATGCGCTCCCATTGAACTCAACGGGCTGGGAATTCGCACCGCACTGCACAGAAAAGGCACACATTTTTTGTGCAATGCGGAGTGTGAATGCACCGCACATATGTGAACTGTACACATTGAAAACAATGTGTTTTCAAGTGTCCTGCGAATTGGATGCGGTTTAAGCCGCATCCAATTCGCATAGGTGTGAACCCAGCCTAAATGAATCCCTTCTCACTGACCCAGTCATAGTCTCTGAGCTCAATAGCTCCATCAAGGAATACTTCTCGCTTAATAACACAGAGGGAATTACCGCGAGCACGCTCTGGGAAGCCCATAAAGCTTTCATCAGAGGTAAACTCATTCAGATTTCGTCGCAACGAAAAAAGGAAAGGATGGCGGATTTAGTCAGACTCGAAAAATCTTACTTATCTCTCCTTGCTCAACACAAGTCCAATCCCTCTAAACTTCTTACCTCCCGAGTTGACAAAGCCAGATTAGAACTGAATTTAGCGTTAACGGCTAAATCAGAAAAGTCTATCCGCTGGAGTGGACAAAAATTCTACACACAGTATGACAAACCTGGAACCATGTTAGCTTCCAAACTAACCCCTAGACCACGCCACTCCACACTTCCCAAAATCAGAATCCCGGGCCAGGGCCTCTCCTCAAATCCAACGAATATCCTAGAAGCATTTCATAAATACTACTCAGATCTTTACAGGTCATCCCCACAGACTCCTAAAAACCCAGCACAGCCATTCTTAGACGGTATCCCTCTTCCCTATCTGACAACTGAACACAAACACGTCTTAGAGGCCGAATTTACGGAAAAGGAGATTCTGGGAGTCATTAAGGACTTAAAGAATGGGTCTGCGCCAGGCCCGGATGGTTTTTCTGTGCCTTACTATAAGACATTCGCTGAGACACTTTCTCCCTTTCTATTGAAACTCTTTAATTCCACTACACAGGGCCTTCCCCTAAACTCGCAGCTCAACTCGGCTTACATTTCAGTTATACCAAAACCAGATAAAAACCCTGAGGAAGTGGGCAATTATAGACCGATTTCACTCATCAATAATGACATCAAAATCTTGACAAAAATACTAGCCAACAGGCTGGCCTCTTTCATTAATACCTATATAGACAAAGACCAGGTAGGCTTTATACCCGGCAGACAGGGACCAGATCAGATACGCAGAGCCATAGACTTAATCTCCATCCTGCAGTCTAATTGGGAGGGTGGCCCGAAGCAAAGAGGCATGGTCCTATCCTTGGACCTGCAAAAGGCCTTTGACTCGGTAGCTTGGCCCTATCTGTTCATACTTTTAGAAAAATGGGGCTTTGGCCAGATCTTTATGGGCATTATCAAAGCTCTTTACTCCTTCCCGACAGCCCAAATTAGGCTTCAGGGCTTCTATTCTAAACCAATAGCTATAGCTAAAGGGACAAGACAGGGATGCCCCCTATCCCCTCTCATCTTCGCAATAGCCATTAAAACCTTAGCAATTGCTATCCATCATAACTTAGATATCAAAGGAGTTAAATGTGGTGCGCAGATCCATAAATGTGGTCTCTTTGCAGACGATATCCTCCTTTTTATTACTTCCCCCCACACTTCCCTTCCCAACCTGAACCAAACTTTAGATCTCTTCGCGGAAATCTCGGGGCTTACCGTGAACTACTCAAAATCACAGGCAATGAACATTTCCCTCACACCAGAAACAGTTAACTCACTTCAACAATCTTTTCCCTTTCACTGGAGCACCTCCTCCATTAAATACCTAGGCATCAACTTATCAGCCAAGATAGAAGAACTATACTCCAACAACTACCCTAACATTTTTTGAAAACTGGAGAATGACCTGAACTCCTGGTCTAACAGCGGTCTCTCCTGGTTAGGTAGAATTAATGCAGTCAAAATGACCCTTTTACCGCGATTATTATTTATTATCTTCCGAGCACTGCCGATACCAATCAGGAGAGACCACCTCAAAAAATTTCAGAGCAAAATCTTAAAATTTGTTTGGGGGAAGTCAGGATTTAGGTTTCCCCAAAACACACTGTACCGCCACAGGAAAAAGGGAGGGTTGGGACTCCCATCCTTCCTTAAATATTACCAAGCAGCTAGATTAGCACAATTATCTCAGGTCTATATGAAATGCGAAAAACCGGACTGGATTCAGATAGAATGACTAGCTATCCCAAAACACACAATAGACTACCTCCTCTGGTCACCACCTAAAAATAGACCGCCAATACTATCACCCACTCTATCACATTCATTCTCCTTCTGGGACTCCATGCCAAATCACCCCGAGCTTGTCTCACCGCTGAAACCCCTTGCACACATTTTCAATAACCCGGACTTCCCTCCGGGTTTGAACATCAGAGCATTCAAGTGGTGGTTGGACAAAGGGCTGTACCGAATAGTGCACTTCTTCACCCGCTTGGGCCCAATGACCCTTAATCAATGTGTTAATAAACTGGACCTTCCGGATTCTGAAAGGTTCAGATTTCAACAAATTTGTCACCTTTTACAATTAGCATGTAAAGATAAGTCCCTCCCACCTAAATTTACAATGTATGAAATCTGGTGCCGCCAAGCAATGGAACAGAGGAGGGGCATCTGAATAATTTACACTTCTCTCATTCAACCAGTAACGAAAGTGCCATATATGAATCAATGGGAGAGGGATTTTCAGTTTGATTGGGATTTGGAGACCTGGCATAGTGCCTTATTTAATTCCTACCGGGGTATCCTGAACACCACGCTCATGGAGGCCAGCATCAAGGTGATTACGAGGTGGTATCTTACCCCGACTAAACTTGCCTCCATCTACATCTCTGCAGATCCCAAGTGCTTCAGAGGCTGTTCCCTCTTAGGCAGAATGCCGCATATCTGGTGGGAATGTCCAAGGATACGCCAATATTGGAGGAAAATCTTTAACCTTATTGATAGGTTAACTAATAACCAGGTCCCCAGATCCCCAGAGATCGCTCTCCTTAATGCTCACATACCGAATTTATCAAAATCCAATAGGAAATTAGTACAATTCATTCTGCTAGGAGCTAAAATGACCTTAGCGAAATCTTGGAAAAAGCCAAAGATCTCCCTAGCCGCAACTTCTCGAAAAATCTCTTGGATCATGTCACAAGAGCAGCTGACTAGCATTCTATCAGACACGACTAGGAGGTTTGAGGCTATCTGGGAGCCCTGGGCAACATACATGGGAATCTCCTTTACTCCAGGCTCTACTCGGACAATGGATTTGGCTTCGTAGTTTTAAATTTAGGTGCTTCTCTTCTCTCCTTCCTCTTTGATCCCCTTATCTCTATAGTCTCTTTCTCCCTTGCTCTACTTCTTAGTACCTTATCCATGTTGTTACTTGCCTGAATTGATCCACGCTTCTCTAACTCTCTTGGAAAAGTTACATGCTTCACCTGTTGCTCTCGTGTCTTATTATCTACAGGCAATTTTGGCAGATTTGAGAGTCAATCCGATGCGTTGGACACCTTGGGGAGGACGATACTTCCACGCACCCGACACAGCAAGTTCCCGCTCTGGGTGTTGGGGCGTCGGAAAGTAACACCTCCCCCCCAGGCTTACCTGGAGGGTGATCCTAAGACCATTCTATATTTCGTGTTTTCTTGATACATTGGACTTAAGTGCCTGAAATTGTAATCTTCTTACTATGCAATCACCTCACTTTGCTCATATGTCAAGTAACTAACTCAGCACTTATATCGTACCTTTATTTGTCCTGTTAAAAATTTCAATAAAAATCTTTGAAAGTAAAAAGGCTTTAAGGGTGTCCCAGACCACCCCCACGGGTGCTGTACCTGTATTGATGTTCAAAAATTCTTCTCCTCCCCTATTATCTCAAGCCAGTATGGATTGATTTTCCATTGCCCAGGTTTCTCCACTTGGCTAAATACTGCTACCAGTGGGGAGTGGTCTGAGAGACCCCTTTGTTGGTATCCTATATTCTCCATCCTAGGCAGCAATACCCCGCTGCCCAGCAACAGATCAATCCTGGACAGAGTGGTATGTGTTCTGGAGAAACAGGAGTACTGCAGAGCCCCTGGGTTTCTTGCCCTCCATATATCCACCAAGACCCAATTCTCCCATTATTTTTGTGAGTGTCTCCCCCCCCCTCTTCCTGTCCCTGACCGGGGGGGCTTCTATCTAGAGTCCTGTCCAAAATCGTGTTGAAGTCGCCTAATACTAGAATCAGAACATCCAATTTATCAGAGACAAACTTTGTTAATTGATATAGGACTTCAGCCTAGAATGGAGGGGGATATACACATTAGCTAGTATACATTTCATCTTCCCCAAAGTGCAATACAAGAAAAATAATGGCCCCTTTCATCTATGGTGCTCTGCTCACAGGAGAACTCCACCCCCGTCCCTGTTTAAATGCTTACTCCTCTGGAGTATGAAGCGTGCAGTGAGTAAAATTGAATCTGGAAGTTCCTCCTCTTTTAAATAAGATGTTGTCTCCCTTGTGAGGTGTGTCTCCTATAGGCAGAGCACGCAGCCTGGTAGGTCTTTACTGCCGAAAACATGACGGCCCTCTTTATGGGGTCAAACCCTGGATGTTCCATGAACATATGCTCAACCTACTATCCTGCATTTAGGTGGACTGCAAACAAACAAAGGAAATAACAGCTTCATCTCTCCTCAACCAACTCCTTCCCCTCTACCCTCAACTCGATTTTTAGATATGTGTCCCCTTCTTTGTGATTTTTGCTGTCTCATGTATCTTCCTGTGATCCTCCCATTTTTCAATTGTGGTTACTGTGACAAAAATTCTACTAAACCATTTTTATCATTCCATCCCTCCCCTCCTCCCCTCCCATCCCCTCTCAGTAGCTTATATTTAACCAATATGTTTCTAGCTTCGTGTTTACCCTTCCATCCACCCTCCCACCATCCGACCGTGCAAAGACTAGACAAGACAAACAATTCACAAAAAGAAGGAGCTAAAAGAAAAAAAAAAAGAAAAATATAATACAAATTAGACAATGACACCTGTGATCCCCCCCTTCCGTACTCCACTCCTGGCCAGGGCCGGCCCTACCAATAGGCGGAGTAGGCGGCCGCCTAGGGCGCACTTCTGCCTAGGGCGCCGCCTGGCCGCTGTTGTCACTGGCTTCGGCTGCCCTGCATGATCATCTCATCATGACAGAGGAGAGCCTCAGCTGGAGAGTCTCAGACAGTGTCAGTGTCACTCTGGAGAGGAGAAGGAAGCCGTGGCTGCCAGCGCGTGTGTCAAAGCATGGAAAGCAGCAGAGGAAGAGAGAGGAGAGCTGAGGCTGCCAGCACGCCGCCCCCCTCCCCCCTGGCGACCACTCGTGGGTTAATGCAGAGGAAGGGAGAGGAGAGTGGAGAGAGGCTGCCAACCCTCCCCCCCCCCGGCGACCGCTCCTGTCATGTGTCAAAGCAGTGCAGAGGAAGAGAGCGGAGAGCTGAGGCTGCCAGCACGCCCCCCTCCTCCCCCCTGAAGTTTCTTGTGCTGGAAGCATGTCTCCACTGGCGCTGTCACTCACTGACCTGCACCATAGCCGCCCCGGCCTGCACCCACGTGGGATGGGATCGGGATGTATAGTATTCAGGCTGCCTGGCATGGACGGAGTTCAAACCTTTCCCGCCTCCCACAATGGAGGCCGCTCTGCTCTGCATCCTCCTTGCTAGCTAACAGCACTCAGCAGCTGCAGAATCACTCGTGGGCAGAAAACAGCTATAGTGTGGCACCAGCGGTGGCCCTCCAGGCTTGGTGACAGGTGAAGCCTGGCATGGGACAGCAGAGGCTGCCACTGTGAGGAGGAGAGGAACACCAAGCAGAGGGTCGTTGGTCGGATACAAAGCAGTTTGGAATTCATCTTCTTTGCAGAGCCCAAGAAGATGGTCAGCTGGTGTGGTGTGGTGAGTAAAAACTGTCACTGCAATAATGAGATTGTTTTATTATCACATGCCATGGCATTTGCAAATGTATTGTATATAGATATAGTAGTGACTGAAAATATCCCCCCCCCCAACCCAGTGAAGCTGTATTTCATGTGTACAGGTGATGCTGTATTGATTGGCACTGGTGAGATGATATAGATATATGTTATGTAAACGTTTACGGTACCGTACACTAT
>BLSH010369162.1:174735-198180 GCA_018402905.1 Glandirana rugosa | reverse complement strand
ACGGTTAGTTATGTCGGAGTGGACACGGGTAGTTTATGTCGAAGTGGTCACGGTTATGTATTGATTGGCACTGGTGAAGCTGTATTTGATGGGCACAGGTGAGGCTGTATTGATTGGCACCGGTGAAGCTGTATTTGATGGGTGCTGATGAGGATGCATTTGGTTGACGCTGATCAGGCTGGACATGGAAAAGGGGGTGGAGTCAGGGGTGGAGCCCGGGGGGGCGGCAAAATGAGGTTTCGCCTAGGGTGTCAAAAATCCTTGCACCAGCCCTGCTCCTGGCCCCTCCCGGGCCCACTCCAGGGGCCTTGACAGTGAGCCTTTCCTGTGAAAAATGTGGCATCCCCACCCCCCCAAAAAAAACAAAGGGGGTGGGCCGCAGCGTGCATCAAACCCATCAGGTAGATTCTCAACCTTCCACCCTCTGTAGTGTGACCCCCCCCTCCCCTCCACCAGTCAAAAAAGAAAAAAAAAGAGAAAATGACTATATGTTTCTATTCCTATGTGTCTTTTCACCTAAGTCCTTTTTCCTAGATCTTAATGTTCGTTCACAATCCTCCTCTCGTTTCTTTCCAACCATGTCATGGCTTCCTCCGGGGTACCAAAGAAAAAGGTCTCCCCTAACACTGCCACCCGCAATTTTGAGAGGTACAGCATGGCGTAGGCAACCTTTTAAGATTTTCAGGGTTTTCTTCACTTCCACAAATTTGGCCCTTTTTCTCTGTATCTCTGGGGAAAAGTCTGAAAAGAACAGAACTCTAGTTCCGTTAAAAAATATCTCCTTTTTCTCTCTCGCTTTCCGAAGTATTGTGCCCTTGTCCTGGAAAAAGAGCATTTTCATTAAGAATTGCCATGGCTGGGCTGGCCCCCTGGTGCTGGTGCTCTAAATGGCACTCTATGCGCCCACTCGACAGGGTTTAGACCTTCGCAGCGCTCCGGGAACCCAACTACTCTAACATTACACCTGCGCATTCTATTCGCCAGATCTTCCATTTTTATGGTGTAAACGCTTATTTTTTCCGTAATTGCATTCAATTCTTGTTTTAGTGGGTGTATATTGTCTTCCAATGCACTCTCCCACCCCTCCACTTCCGTTGTCCGCTCTCTCACTTTTTGCACGTCATGTCTCAGAAGGTTAAAGTCTTCCTTTATCCACTTCAGCTGCTCAGTCACATCCTGCAAAGAAGCCCTGCATAAGTTCACTGCCTGTAAGACCTCCTTCAAATTGGGTTCTTCTTTATTATTTGTCTCTGAGAGTGATCCACCATTTGCCGTTGCTATTATTTCTGTTGTGCCTGTCTCCAAATCTTGTACATCCTGACTTTTTCTGGTTGCGGGACCCCCCCCCCCCGTCTAACTTTTTATTTGCAAAGTGGTCTGGCTGCCTTTAGTGGGGTTATGCACATATTTCTCTAATTTAGCAGCAGCAGCTTGACTTCCTTTTTTGGACATTTTTGCAGCTGATTTTTCCCCCCTTTTCCTTGCTATTCTATTACAATGTTCTTTAATGTCTGAGAGGCTGGTATAGGTCCCTTAAGCAAGAAGACAGGGAGTAGGGAGTAGTCACAAGAGCAGAGCTTAATCTTTCTGTCTCTTGTCTCTTGTATTTATTTATTTTTTTAATACTCTTTATTGAATGTTTCAAATTTACCATATATACTCGAGTATAAGCCGTCTCGAATATAAGCCGAGACACCTAATTTTACCACAAAAAACTGGGAAAAGTTATTGACCCGAGTGTAAGCCTAGGGTGGGGAATGCAGCAGCCAGAACACAGGGACAGGGAGCCAGAACACAGGGACAGGGAGCCAGAACACTGGGATTGTAGCCAGGACACATAGATTTTAGCCAGGACACAGAGACTGTAGCCAGAACACATAAGGGATGAGTAAGGTATATTCACATTAAACAGAGCCACGCTGCTTCTAAGAGCCGTTCTGTGCATGTAACTGTGACTAATCACATTGGAATGCAGAGAATGCTGAGAGAGAGCTGCAGATCTTCACTGAGATCAGGAGGTGGGCAGGACTGAACAGCTAACACCTGCATGTCCCGCCCACCTCCCCGACATCAAGATGAAAATCTGACACCTCTCTCAGCATTCTCTACATTCCAATGTGATTAGTCACAGTTACATGCATAGAACGGCTCTTAGAAGCAGCGCGGCTCTGTTTAATGTGAATCTACTCATCACCCACAGACACTGACTCGAGTAAAAGCCAAGGGGGGTCTTTTTCAGCACAAAAATGTGCTGAAAAACTCGGCTTATACTCGAGTATATACGGTACATCATTTTCACCATATCATATATGAAGCACAAGAATAAATAAGAATGCATACAAATTGAAATTTACAACATACATCATCATTCCCAGTCTCAGTATCCAAAATTCCCAGACTCTTTATAACTTCCATATCTAAAACCAATATAACCCACTCAGAGGAGCCATCGGGAAGGGGGGGGGGGACAAAAGAAAAAAAAACATTTTTTAAACCTTCCTTCTCTTTCTCCTCCCTCACCCCCCTAGAAAGATTACTAAGGGCTCAAAGCCCATCTCTCCCCCTCAAATCAACAATACCCCCTACCCTCCATATCCCTCCCATCAATAGTCCATCCCAAAAAAGGAAAAAAAAAAAGGGAATAAATACTCAAGTCTACATTGAAAAAGAGGGGGAGGACCCCCTAAAGTGTTTATGTACCCCATTTCCCTTATTTCATCCAGTGCAGTACTACCGTATTACCCTACAAAACATACCCATGTTCAACTCCAATGCTGTGAGGGAGAAAAAAAATATAGATAATAAGTAAATAAATAAATATATATTACGAAGGAGGGAAAATCCCCCCTAAAGTGTTTGTGTACCCCTTTTCCCCGAGTTCATCCAGTGCAGTACTACCATATTACCCTACAGAACGTACCCATGTTCAACTCCAACACTGTGAGAAAAAAAAGGGGGGGTGGGAAGTTCCCCCTAAAGTGTTTGTGTTCCCCTTAACTCCTATTTCACCCAATGCAATAATGCAACATTACCCTACCAAACGTGCCCACATTTAACCCCAACACTATACCAAATTGAAGTGTAATAAAATCCACTTCTCCTCCACTTGTGTCCAATACCCCTTGTTTACCTCCTTCATTAACATGACTCCTTGTGTATCCACCAAAAAAAAAAAAATATATCCCTTGCTTACAACCTTCCTTAGTGCTTCACCCTGTGCATCCACTAACAAAACCAAAACAAAAAAAAAAACAAAAAAACAAAAAAAAAGGACCCTGTGATCAAAAAAAGAAAATTCACTTCTCCTCCACTTGTGTCCAATACCCATTGCTTACCTCCTTCATTAACATGACTCCTTGTGTATCCACAAAAAAAAAAAAACATCCCTTGCTTACAACCTTCCTTAGTGCTTCACCCTGTGCATCCACTAACAAAACCAAAACAAAAAAAAACGAAAAAAACAAAAAAAAAAAAGGACCCTGTGATCAAAAAAAGAAAATTCACTTCTCCTTTATTTGTGTCCAATACCCCTTGCTTACCTCCTTCATTAACATGACCCCTTGTGTATCCACAAAAAAAAAAAAGGGAGAGGAGGAGCAGGACGATCTGGGAAGAAAGAGGGGAGGGGAGAAGGATGAAGAACGAAAAAAAGGGGGGGAGAGGAAGGATCAAGGGGAAGTCAACAGGAGTAATATCAGTTAATGTCTCTTGTATTTATGATGCTTACCTCTGGTCACCCCTTTTGTCCCTCTCTTAAGATAAGCAAAGTTTGTCAGCATACGAGGGCAGATGTCAGGGCAGATGTCAGGAGATAATCGTGGGGTAAGGTCTATTGTGATATTTAATCTGTTCTGTTAAAAAAGAAAGAAAGAGAGAGCTCAGCTGAGTGCAGTGCTGCACAGACCAAATGCAGGATGCAGGATGCAGTGTCACAAGGCAGCAGCAGCTGCATGCAAAATCAGCAAGCAAAGATGCCTCTCTGTAGCTGTTGTACGGTGTCAGATGAACAGAGACCCTGCTCTGAGTGTACCCTGGAGGTCTCTCACCCATCCGTCACCACTATTCACTGTATACAGTTCTTCAAGGTCTCCCTTTTACACTTGGACCCTTTGGTCACCACACACCCTGCTGGAGGGGGAGGGTGGAAGGATACACCCCCACACTTCTGACTCCGTGCCGACCAACCCAGCTCCTCTCAGCCACCGGCTCCCTAGAGGGGTGCGACAGCACAATGCATGATTTTATATGGTATAGGTCAGGGGTAGGCAACCTGCGGCCCTCCAGCTGTTGTAGAACTATATTTCCCATGAGGCATTGCAAGGATGACGGGTACAATTACTCCCAGAGGCACGATGGGACTTGTAGTTTTGCAACAGCTGGAGAGCCGCAGGTTGCCTACCCCTGGTATAGGTCTTACCCTGGGATGGCCACAGTGACTGAGGGCTTATGGAGTATCCCCTCTCTGCCGCTATGGGGCTTCCTGTAGGGTCAGATTCAGTCCTTATGATGCCTCGTGTGGCAGACAGCCTCTCACGCCGCCGCCACACTTTTGCAGCTCACATTCTCTCTGCACGAGCGCGGCGGGTCTCTCATTCCACTACCGCTGCTCCGACAGGCTGCTGCTTGGAGTTGACTCAGGCTTTGGCTCTATTGCACTGGTGTTTGCGTCCCGGTCCCTGGCCTTGTAACCGTTCGGGTCTAGGGAGCTTCGTTCCAGTACGCTGTAACAATGCAGTGCCATTCATATAGAATGGCATGCCAACACACCTTGCCAACAGAAAATTATTGAATTTACAGTTTACCGTAGAGTATAATGACCAGTACCTAGTGGTCAGTGGAAAAATACACCCATACATAGGTGGTTAGTTTAGCTCCCCTTTACAATGGTGGTCAGTGAAGCAGTGCCATCTTACATTGGTGATCAGTAGAGAAGTGCCTCCATACATTAATCGCGAATAGTATAGTGCGCTTACAGTTGTGGTCAGTGTAGTACCCATTTACATTAGTTGCCAGTGTTGCACACCCAAAATTGGTGGTCCCTTACATTGGTGATCTGTGATGAAGTGACCCTTACATTGGTGGTTAGCAATAAAACATCTTTTTTACATTGTATTCCAGTGTAGTATCCCCTTACATTGGTGAATAGTGATGAGCAAACTTGCCCACGTTTGATTCACAGGAATGTTAAGCAAACTCATTGTAAAATTCACCAACTTGAATTTTAATGCAAATAAAAGGCAGATTGTGGAAACCAGTTCTTTCCATTTTCGAGGTTAAAGTGGTTGTGAAGTCTAAACATTTTTTACCCTAATACATTCCTTGCATTAATGTAAAAAATGTTTAGGTAAAAGCATCAATCCCTCACTCCTCCTTATATTACCTGAGCCCTAGACATGTGCAATTATTTTCATTCCGAAATAGTTTTTTAACGAATTTCAACAAATTAGTTAATTCGGAAATATCTGAATTAATAAAAACCCATTTAACACATTTTTCCAAATATTCAAAAATTCGTAAATTTGAAAATTCGTAAATTTGAAAATTTGGAAATTCGAAAATTTGGGAAAATCAAAAATTTGAAAATCTGAAAATAAGAATGAAAATCTGAGAATTAGAAAGAATGAAAACCCGAAAATAAGAATGAAAATTAAAAAATTTGAAAACCAGAAAATTTGAAAATCTGAAAAAATAACTAACTGATAATAACTTAACTATTACTAATAAATTATGGATATTGGAATTTTCTTTCAAATTTTGCTGTTAGTGAATGTAACGAATACAAATTTATCCGGAGTTACGAATTATCCGAAATAAAGAATGCTGTATCTAAATGAATGGAACATTACAAATTAATAATAATAAATAACAATAATAATAAAAAGGTATTATTATTTGTTATTAATTTGTTGTGTTCCATCTGCTTAGATGCGGCATTCTTTATTTCGGATAATTCGTAGCTTCAGATAAATTTGTATACTTATAATACCTATAATTTAATAGCGATACAGATAGCTTTCCAGAGCTTGCCGCCTTCCTGTATATGCAGAAAAAAGGAGATGGGGAATAACCCCGACTAAGGTGGACTTTACCGGTACACCACGAGACAATTCAACTCAAAATCCATTAAAATCACATGTATTTATTTGAGAATACATAAAAAAGCCAAAGCTTAGAATGGTAGGACATTACAAAATTGTGAGCGAGCAATACTCATGAAACAGCCTATACAATAATCTCTACATTGTATCAAATATGTTATGAGCGATACATGATACCAAAAAGACCACAATGTTCAAATATTCCCCAATATCCATAATATCTCCTCAGAACTTAAAGAAGTCTGGGAAGAGAATTTAAAAAATTGTACCTTACGTATGATTAATATCTTACTTGACCAATACCAGAAAGAGATGGGGGAAGTCAATGATGAAATCAAGCAAATAGATACACAACATAAGACTATAACTGCTCATCCCGATTTTGAGGCCAAAAATAAGGAACTCCAGATACATTTGGAAAAATTTCTGAGGGACATAATGTCCTTTAACAATCATACAGCATATAGATGGCCAATGAACGGAATGAGACAAGCAGGCTTCCCCAGACCTTTCAGAGCAGGCTGCCAGATGCAGGAGAATGAGGAGGTAGAATCAGATTCCTCGAATACCTCATATGGTTCTAACGTATCTAATTTGTCTCATATATCACTGGGAAACCAGTCTACCCACTGGCGACACTGTCAATTCCAGAAGAGACCTAAGGATGGTGAAGGTGCGCAATCACTGGGTGGTAGTAGTAAGAAGCGTTTGATCGAACCTCGATTCACAAGAATACGCCATGGCACAAGCACAAGCGCACTCGAGCATACACAGGTCACAACCATCTCCTCACACTAGTGATGCGCAAGGTGGTGGCACTAAAAAACAAAAAAGGTCCTCGTAACTCATCCACACAGAAACATACAAATAAAACAAACACTTCCAGAGGAGGGAATGACAACCACGATGGACACTCGGATCCCACTCTAACACCAAACCCTCAAATTCCAAAAAATGTACAAACCCCTTCGTAACAAAATTGACACAACCGCCACAAGACTAACTGTAAACAATCTTATATCACACATACTGACAGACACAGAAAAAGAGGTCTTGGGCCTGGGCTTAAGCTTTTGCCGAACCCAGGACCTTGATACCTTTGAAATAATTAAAGACATCAATCTATTTGGGAGGAAATTGATATATACGTTTCTATTTGATAAGAAGACAAAGAGAAGCAGGGAGGATCAGATACAGAGGGAACAATAGAAAAAGTTCAAAGTGAGAGACTTCCAAGCGCTCAAGGATCTAATGGATTTATTGGGTGAAAATGAGGCATATGAGGCAGCTAGTCAGTCCCAGCCGTCTACCGATATTGAAATGGTGGAGTTCTCCGGGCCTACTCCCGCGCAGCCCCAGGGTAACGCCACTATAACTAAAAAGAAATCCGACAAATTTCCTTCACTACAAACAAACCCCAATGTAGCTGCATTTGTTACACAAGTTACCAATGAGATAGAGCAGATACAAATTCATAAACATCAGGAGAGTAACTTAATTAGAGATCAAAAGGAAACCCTTCATCAGTTAATTACCAACGAAAATATCATCATAAATCCCTCAGATAAGGGGGGCAATGTAGTGTTAATGGATATACAACAATATAGAGATATGTGCCTCAAAATTCTAAACAACAAAGAGTGGTACAACATCTCACAGGATGTGGTGAAGAGATTCCAGGAGGAATTCTTACAACTTACCACCCGGTTCTACATACAGGGAGTCATTGATAAGGACACATATGAATCTGTCCTAGTAAAAAACCCATGTATACCTACGTTTTATGCGCTCCCTAAAATGCATAAAAACATGATAACAGCCCCCGGCAGACCAATCGTGTCGGGATTGGATCCGACACGGAATTGGTCAGCTGACTCACTGATACTTACCTGCACATGTTACCTCACTACCCTCCTTCATACAGGACACCCCAGACCTCCTAAGGAGACTAGAGGGAATTATAGTACCCCCCAACACGAGACTTGTCGCTATCAACATTGAAGCCCTATACAGTAGCATGCCTCACCATAAGGGTCTAGCAGTGCTTAGGGAATTCCTGTGTGAAAAACACCAGGACTTCTATAAATACAATGACTTTATACTGGCATCTCTTGAGCTTATTCTTACTAAAATGTATTCATGTTCAATGGCTCCCACTACCTCCAGGTGCAGGGGGATGCGATGGGGGCATGTTGTGCCCCATCGTATGCCAACCTGTACCTGGGGGGGTGGGAGCGAACACTTTCCTCTGATGATAGGTATGGTGCATTTTGGCCTCATATTCTCCTCTGGCTCCGATACATAGATGATGTGTTCATGCTGTGGTCGGGGCCAGAGGAGATGCTCCAGGAATTCTTTACTCCGATTCATGTGAACGATTTCAATCTTACATTCACCTTACAGTCTAGTTTGAAGTGCATTTCTTTCTTGGACATTCAAGTCTTTATACAAGAGGGAGGTAGGTTTGCCACTACACTATACCGTAAACTTACAGCTGGGAATACAGTGCTTCATGCGCAGAGCTTTCATCTGAGACCTCTTGTGCAGAGCATACCCTACTCTCAATACCTACACCTTAGGCGTATCTGCTCTAAGTGATGATCTCTTTAAACAGGAGTCTGATGCCCTGCGGGAAAGACTACTTCTTAGAGGATATTCAAGTACCCTATTGTGCAAGGCATACAACAAAGCCTACGGACGATAGAAGATACAATGTTTCGCACTAATAGACCCATACAAACGGACAGAGTCCATCTCATTACTCCATACACGAGACAACACGCTAAGATAAAGGAAATCCTCCAAATACACTGGTATCTCCTAACCAATGACAACATACTAAAAAAAATGTCAGGGATAGTCCAGAAATTACATATAAAATGGCATAATCATTGAGGGACAGAATGACCAGAAGCCATTTTCAGGAGACTCAAATACAGACTGACCTCAAGGGCATTTGGAAATGTGGATTATGTAATTTCTGCCAATTCATTTACGAAAATCAAACCTTCTACCTACCAAACGGCAGGCTGCACACCATCGGACATCGCGTGAACTGCCAGACCATTGGCATAGTCTACGTGATGTTCTGTGTGTGTAGCTTTCTACGTGGGGAAAACAAATCAATTTTGGCGCAGAATTAAAGACCATGTTTACTATGGCAACAAAAATGTATTATGTACCTCAATAGGCAGACCTCTTAGCTTGTACCACAAGGGGGGAGTTCGATAAAATAATACTACAGCATGAAACACGCTGGATTTACACATTAAAGGCTACAGAGACACCAGGCCTCAATGAAGCGCTTAGCGTTAAACCTTATTTATGATTATTTATACAAAAAACCCTCCTTTTCTCTCTCTCCCCCCAACTGTCTTCTTGGTCTTTCCCAGCCCCCTTGTGATTCCCCAATTTATTTAATTATTTAATTATTCATTTACCATTGCATTTGCACCGGGACCCCACCGAATTGGGACATGCTCCCAGATTTAAAAGTATTTGGTAGGCCTGTCCTTGGTGGTACCGCGGTGCTATGCACTAATTCATGTACGCTGGCCTCTTCCCCCTCTGATTCTGTGTTTCCCCTCTTTCATCCTACTCCTTTCAGGATACCTGCCTGCTACTGGCATTGAATGCACTGAGTCAGTCTTTCCCTGCCCTGTTCTCCCCAACCACTCCTGTTTATATGAGGGATTCCCTGTTTCCCCTTTGTTTTGTCCCCATTCCCGCTTTTTGGCCTGTTTATTTATGTTTATATCCTCTAGAGCATTGATTCCCAGTGGTTGGCTCCCTGTGCTCCATGGGAGGGCTCTTGGGGCAGGCATATGCACTCCACGTCTCCATATAGGAGGTGTTACGGAGGTGCACGTGTGCCAAGTGACGTGCAGGGGAGATTACCCCTCCTCCCACACCCTCTGGTTTTTCTACACTCCCCCCTTTACACACAGCACGCTCGCTTCTCCCAGGGCATGCGCCGTTGTGTTGGAGCGCACACCGCATTACGCAGTGGCGTCATCGCCTATGACGCGCAGTATGCGCAGCTCACAGGACAGCGGCCCCTGCGCTGACGGGGTGGGGGCGCATATAGGACGGACGCTGCAAGATAGTGTCCCAGGTGGTGGCGGACATACGTGGAGATCGCAGCACATACAGGTACAGGGCATAGCCTAGAGTCTTTTCCTTTACCTCACTACCTTGTCAATAGAATCATTGGGACTCTTATTTAGTCACCCTTTATTCCCCTTTTCTCTCCAGTCCTAATCATCCAGTTTGGGACATCAGTGCTACAGCACCCAAGACGGTGGCTTATTTGTGAATACATGTTTTCACAAAAACAGGTACTTGGCAACATTTTGAAGTCCCCACATTTTGAAGCTATCTAAAAGCCTAATGCCATATTCGGCTCCTTTCCCTTCTCCTCGACGACACCTTGGGGTTTATTTACTAAAGCGTTCAGTGGAGTAAATTTGCTCCTGAGAGCTATTTAACTCTCAAAAATGGCAAATGGTGCTAAATAGAGCTACACCGGTATTCACAAAAGCTCTGGAGTAGATTTACACCCAAAATGGAATTCATTAAAGCTCTCAGGTCACAGATAACTCCCAACTCATTACTCCAGCCCAGACCTGGAGTTGTGCAAATAGAAATAATGTTTGGAGCATGATCTGATCTCCTAAATTGTGCTAAAATATGCAGTATATTGTTTAAAGATAATCTGCTTTTAAACTGTGTGAAAAAGTGATTTCTACACTGAAATATCTTAAAAAGTCTGAGAAGAGATAAATTCCCCGCCGCCTTACTCCCAGGCACAGAGCACAGCTGAGCACAACTGAGCATGCTCAGACACAAAACAACTCTCAAAATAACTCTCATGGAGTCATTCCTTGAGTAGTTAGTAAATACCAAAATGAGTGTTATTTTACACACGTTTTTTGGGAGTGAAGAGGAGAGTTATTTAGCCAAGTGCAAGTTTCTGCCATTCATTCTAATGGTACAATTGTTACTTCATCTAATAAATCCATTTCATGTTGAGATGAAAATTATCTTTCTCTCAAAGCTTATTAAAAACAGTTGCGCTAGAACAAATGAGTGAAAAGGTGATAAATAACAAATGTGATCAAATTATATAAGTGAAGAAAATTGTCCAAAAAAAAATATATATATAAAGATGAATGGGTGGAATATCCCCTTATGGTCCAATGTCCACTCAATAGGTTTAGAAGAAGCTTATAACAAATGATCCCAAAAAAAAGGGGCACACAGAAAAAAGCCAAGATCCAACACCATGCAGTTTGTGAGAAGGAATATGTAAATTGCTGTTTTTCACATTCAGATTCACCGAAAAGGTAGGTAAGCCGCCACCGATGATGTGCACACCTCTAGATTAATAAAGGGTACCCTTACCAGAGGTCGTGGACTTGCTATCACTAGCAAGTCACATGCGCTGGCAGAAAATAACCCTCTGCGGGGTGTATCAACCGGAAAGATCCTCTCTTTCTAATGGACAAGCGACTATAGTGGAAGACAGCCTCTCTCCAGCCCAGATGTTCATTCATATAAATTTCCAAAGAAGCATCATCATGAAAAGGAGAAGAGTCTCATAGTGTAATTCTATTTTATCAAGGTTTATTGCATAAGACAAAATGGGTACTCACATAAAAACTATCATTAAAAGCATTTGAACAAGCCGGCATTCAAATAAAAACAGCGTTCCCGTTCCTCTCGAACGTGTAGGCGTGGTGACGTCAGTCGAAGCTCCGCCCTACATGTTTCTTCATACGTGACGTCGTCAAGGGGCACGGGCAACGTACTGACGCACCACTATTTATACAGTATCAGCGTACCAAGCCTCACTCTGACGGCCGGTCGCCATATTGTTGTAGACCGGAATTCACATATGTGGCAATTATCATCCCCAGACGAGAGCTCCAGTCAGTTTGAAAAAAAATGTTATTATTCCCCTTCCAAACAGAGCATAAATGCTACATCAACTCGGCACACAATATAGCAAAATAAACAAATAACTGGTAATTAAATCGTATTGACATGTTCTAACAGTAACCCAGGTACATAGTACTGAATCTAGCGATGATGGTCGGTCACCATTTTGTTGAAGATCATAACCTGTACGCATGAATTTATTAAGAATCAGCCCATGGGAACATTAATCCACTCAAAGAAAACATTAGTAGTAACGGTTCAGACATGGCCAGACCTAAGTTTAAAAAATTAAAAATTATAAATTAAAAATTAAAAATGTGGGCATATTCCTCTCAGTATGCATACATAAAAAGGGCCCATATCATATCATCAATATGGGGGCAAACCTATATGTGAATTTGATTGACAATAATAGTAACCACAAGCGACCCCCCAAAAGAAATTTTTTTTTTCCCCTCCTCCCTTCGGGGGTTAAATAAGGCACGACAACGAGAGTTATAGCCCTAACTAATACCCTAAATAAGCATATAAGTCACTAATTATTCAGTGTTATAGGTTACAGCCCTTCACAAATTAGGGTAAATTCTAGTAAGCAACCCCAAGATGCTAATAAGAAATAAAAAATAATTTTTATTTGAAAAATATTTATTGAACCCCATCTAATTGAGTAAAGGAGAACTACTAAAAGGGATCTCACTTATTATAAATAATAAATACCCAGAAGATGAACTATGGATGAACACAATGTTAAGAGAAATATGGTTATGAATTATCAATGAACGCATTAATTTCTACGTCCGTGTTCAGTCCCTTGGGTTTTAGAGTTTGGGCCCTGTAAATCCAGCCCATTTCAAGTTTAGAGATTTCTCTCCTTTTATAGCCACCCCTCCAGTTTAATTTTAGGGTATCAATACCCACAAAGGAAGTTCCCTTCAAGTTCCTATTGTGGGTATCCAGGTAACGTCTGGACAGAGGGTGTTTTAAAAAACCCCTTTTGATGTTCCCTATGTGCTCCTTGAGGCGAACTTGCAAGGGTCTGACTGTTCTACCAATATATTGACGGCCACATGGGCAGGTGATGGCATAAACTACGTGGGTAGTGTTGCATGAAATAAATTGTTTTATAGGGAAGGTGATTCCCGTGCTGGTGGAGTGGAACGTGATCGTTTTCCTCTCTTTAATGCAATTGATCTTACATACAGAACATCTACCACATTTGTAAAAACCCCTCAGGTTCTAAAAAAACATCAATCTTTCCTGAGGGGGATTACAAACGTTAGGTGCCAGCATATCTCTGAGGGAGGGGGCACGTTTAAACACTACCTGCGCTCTATCCGGTAAAGAGGGACCCAAAACCGGATCGTTCTTTAGGATATGCCAATGTTTATGTACCAATCTCCTAATGGCCCAATGCTGGGTAGAAAACTTGGTGATAAACGGTATTGTGTAACTGGAATCACTCCCCTCCGAGGGGGGTTTTTCTCCGAGTAGGGCATCCTGATCACACAACCTTGCTTCATCAAGATTCCTACTCAAGGAACTGGATTCATAACCCTTGACCAGAAATCTAGAAGTTAGACTTTCTGCCTGCTCTTGAAAATCCTCCACTTTTGAACAATTGCGTCTTAAACGTAAGAATTGGCTTTTAGGGATCGAGCCTAGCCATGCGGGATGGTGGCAACTGTCCCTTGGAATATAAGAATTCCTGTCTGTACTTTTAAAATAAGTAGATGTATAGAGTTGCCCTTCTTCCCCCCATATCTTTAAATCTAGGAAGTTGACAGAGTGTTGACTAGCCTCATGTTTAAGTTCAATCCCCCTATCATTATGATTAAGTTCTGAAAAAAAGGCAGACAGGGATTCTTCTGAGCCATCCCATAGGAGGAGGATATCGTCTATTTATCTGGCCCAAAGGATTAATTGGGGGACGATCCTGGGCATAGACGATGTCCTCCTCCCATTTCCCCATAACGAGGTTGGCCAAGCTAGGGGCGAATTTGGCCCCCATGGCCACACCCCTATGTTGGAGAAAAAATTTTCCCTCGTGCCAGAAAAAATTATGGGTCGTAGCATACTTCAAGAGGTCCATAATAAACTGTCTCTGTATGTTCTGTAAAGAGGATCCCTTATTGAGGAAGTGCTCCACAGATGATAAACCCCATTGGTGGGGGATATTAGTGTATAGAGACGTGACGTCAGCGGTTACCAACCATTGTCCCTCTCTATATCCACACTCTCTTAATATGTTGATAATGTGTTTGGTATCTTTCACATATGCGGGGAGGGTTTTGACAAGTGGCTGCAAATAGCCATCTATATATCGACCCACCCTAGATGTTAATGAGTCGATCCCACTAATGATGGGACGACCTGGAGGGTGGGTGAGATTTTTATGGACCTTGGGGAGATAATACATTATAGGTATCCTAGATGCCTTGGGGCTCAAATAGGCCCTTTCTTTTTTATCTAGAATGCCCAAATCATACCCATTTTTCACAAGTGTCTCTAATTCCTTACAAAACCCAGGACGTGGATCAGATGATAGAGGGGTGTATGTCTCTCTATCCTCCACAATTCTATTGAGTTCACCAAGGTAGTCCTCCTTATTCAAAATAACTATCCCACCCCCCTTATCCGCCGGGCGGATTACCAAACTCTTCTCATGACAGAGCTGGTCAAAACCTCTTTGTAACTGCTCATTCATTTTATCCCTTCTGACTTTAATTCCTTCCAAGTCTCTCAACATTACATCTCTAAACACCTTTATGTTAGAGGACATCCCTCCAGGAGGGTTATAGAGGGAGGAGTTTGACAACAGTGAATGTTGAATGTCTCCTTTATAATTCCCATTATTCTTAATGGGATTGGACATAATATATCGTTTAACACTTAGTTTCCTCGTATATTTATGAATGTCCATATACGTGTGGAACTTGTTAAGCTTACATGGAGGGGCAAACTTAAGTCCTTTGTCTAGGATGAGAGTTTCTTCTTCAGTTAATTGATGGTTACTCAAGTTGTAAATACCTTCACCTTTTATTCCCACTTTCTTTTGTTTCTTGGTGAACCTCCCCCCTCTAGATCCCCTCTTCTTTCTAAAGGTCTTTGAACCTCTCCCTGGAGCCTGTGAAAATCCTGGTATTCAGAAGTACCATAATTATTATCATACTCATTACGTGAATATGATTGTTCATAATGGGCATAATTACGGCGATGTTGGGATTCCCAAACGGGTCCCTCCCTTCTATTTTGATTATAGGGAGTATAGTTCCCTCCGTGTTGTCTACCCTTGTATTCATAATAATTATCCCTATGTGTATATTCTAAAGGTTGGTATCTATTATGAACCGGTACCTCGTAGGGGCGTATTTCAGCTCTCCTTCTGTAATCCCTTGGAGGGTATTCCCGGTAAGGTCCCCTTTCATGGGGACGCAAGGCTCCCTGGGATTTATTTGGTTTTCTGTAAGGTGATTTACCTTGATATATTCCTTGTTGGGAATGTTGTACTACCCTTCCCGGAGATTTATAGGATACCCTCCTTTTAACTGATGGAGGTTGGTTGGTGCCTGGATAGTTCCTGACTGGTTTGTCTGTTTGTGCAACATTGTTGTCAGTGGCTGGTTCCTTAGTTTTAACACCATTTGCTTCCTCAGCCAACTTTTTTTGCCAGTCAAAAACTAGTCCAGCTTGGTAGTCTCCTATATCCCTATTATATTTTTTCTTCTTTTTATTTCTCTGCTCTACTTCCTCTTTTTCTAATACATTTTTCAAACTCTTAGACCTCTCTCTATATTCGTCACTTTCCAAATAAGGTGACAATTGTTCCTTGATGGAATCAATTTCTTCACTAAGGTGGGTGAGCTTACCATTTTTTCTAGTTAAAAGAAATCTAAGGAAGTTCAACCCAGCCTCATTGAAGTATTTGAACCATTCATCTAGTTCAATGTCCCCCTTCTGTGGGGAAACATCCCACCTCAAACTTCGTGGGACCATAGAGTCTTGAAGATATTGTTCAAGATAAGCTATGTCCCATAATGTATGTATCTCTGAAATGGTAAGATTTTTTAATCTCATGAATAGTCCCCCAAGGTCTCCCTCGGGTTCCTTATCCACCTGAAAGACTCCTTTGGTCTGAATGATTCGTTTGGACCTATATTCAAATATGTCCATATTGTAAGACAAATTATTTTTAAAGCAGCAAATACAATATTATCAAAAACAAGTGTAACATAAATTAAACAGTATTGCGCTAAAAAAATTTCCCGTGCAGCAGCAACATATAGTGTGATAATAACACCAAAAACAAAATATATATTAAAAACAGTTGCGCTAGAACAAATGAGTGAAAAGGTGATAAATAACAAATGTGATCAAATTATATAAGTGAAGAAAATTGTCCAAAAAAAAAATATATATAAAGATGAATGGGTGGAATATCCCCTTAAGGTCCAATGTCCACTCAATAGGTTTAGAAGAAGCTTATAACAAATGATCCCAAAAAAAAGGGGCACACAGAAAAAAGCCAAGATCCAACACCATGCAGTTTGTGAGAAGGCATATGTAAATTGCTGGTTTTCACATTCAGATCCACAAAAAGGTAGGTAAGCCGCCACCGATGATGTGCACACCTCTAGATTAATAAAGGGTACCCTTACCAGAGGTCGTGGACTTACTATCACTAGCAAGTCACATTCGCTGGCAGAAAATAACCCTCTGCGGGGTGTATCAACCGGAAAGATCCTCTCTTTCTAATGGACAAGCGACTATAGTGGAAGACAGCCTCTCTCCAGCCCAGATGTTCATTCATATAAATTTCCAAAGAAGCATCATCATGAAAAGGAGAAGAGTCTCATAGCGTAATTCTATTTTACCAAGGTTTATTGCCTAAGACAAAATGGGTACTCACATAAAAACGATCATTAAAAGCCTTTGAACAAGCCGGCATTCAAATAAAAACAGCGTGCCCGTTCCTCTCGAACATGTAGGCGTGGTGACGTCAGTCGAAGCTCCGCCCTACATGTTTCGTCATACGTGACGTCGTCAAGGGGCACGGGCAACGTACTGACGCACCACTATTTATACAGTATCAGCGTACCAAGCCTCACTCTGACGGCCGGTCGCCATATTGTTGTAGACCGGAATTCACATATGTGACAATTATCATCCCCAGACGAGAGCTCCAGTCAGTTTGAAAAAATTGTTATTATTCCCCTTTCAAACAGAGCATAAATGCTACATCAACTCGGCACACAATATAGCAAAATAAACAAATAACTGGTAATTAAATCGTATTGACATGTTCTAACAGTAACCCAGGTACATAGTACTGAATCTAGCGATGATGGTCGGTCACCATTTTGTTGAAGATCATAACCTGCACGCATGCATTTATTAAGAATCAGCCCATGATATGATATGAGCCCTTTTTATGTATGCATACTGAGAGGAATATGCCCACATTATCAATTTTTAATTTTTAATTTATAATTTTTAATTTTTAAACTTAGGTCTGGCCATGTCTGAACCGTTACTACTAATTTTAACAAAGTACATCTGGCATCAAAAAGTATAAATCAGTCCCATATGTGATGCAAGCAGCGCTAACGAGAGGATCATTAAACTGATACAATCAAAAGATTGAGATCACATATGTAGTGAAAAGAGTCTATAGATAAAATCTTGCTTCCGTCACCACACCACGTGTAAAACCAAAGTTGGGGGGAGAGGATAGAGTCCCCCTTAGGTGATGCACTCACCGAACAGCAAAACAGTAAACGCCTTTGCATAAACCGGGGTGCCCCCTCAGGGAGATACTGCTCACATAGGTGTTCCTCTTGCTTCCAATATATCACAATCGTCACGTCAGTAGTACTGGGGATATCCCTTAAATGAAAGTACTCCACATAGTGCAAATCTGACTGATAACTTTATTGGAAACAACAATCACATAACCCCCCTTATAGATGTACACTCACTTGGTAACAGATATAATCAAGCATGTAAAAACATAGAGATACCGGCCTCTTCACCTGCCTCGTCTCACCGCTCTGAAGCGTGCGGCGTTCCCGGATACGGAGCGGTGTTCAGCCGGCTCAGACTGCAGTGTAGTCACGCACTGACGCGTTTCATCATCACTTCGTCTGAGGGCGTGACTACACACACACAGCGTCCCCTCTTTATTGCTCACCAGCAGGTAAATTAACTTTGCCGGTCCCGTTCCTTGTTCGACCACCTGATATGCCAATACACAGCGCCTGGACCAACTACATTGACCACAATAGGTCCAAACTCCCACCGCAGCCCTCCAAGGACATATAGGTAATGGACAGATAACTACCCTTTCTCTATCTAGTACGCCACGAACAACATAGGCTGTAACAGCGTCTCGATGTGGATACACTAATCGTATGCGGGCGGGGGTGACCATACACGGTACGAGATCGTCTACTCCACCCTGGTTGTATATTACACTGTGTGTGAAGACCGAACACCCGGCCCTACTAGGTACACATACTACATATGATTCAGGTTCAGAATCTGAGAGGGTCACTATGAAACATGTTATCACGTTTATGCCGGTCATGAAACCTAGTAAATGTCACTGTCACATAAGTGTATTCAGAGGGCATTCTAGACCTACATAATCATCCAATCGCTCCCCTCGTCAGATTAGCCAGACATAGAGCTGATTGTTTTTTTTGAGTGGATTAATGTTCCCATGGGCTGATTCTTACTAAATGCATTACGCTATGAGACTCTTCTCCTTTTCATGATGATGCTTCTTTGGAAATTTATATGAATGAACATCTGGGCTGGAGAGAGGCTGTCTTCCACTATAGTCGCTTGTCCATTAGAAAGAGAGGATCTTTCCGGTTGATATACCCCGCAGAGGGTTATTTTCTGCCAGCGCATGTGACTTGCTAGTGATAGTAAGTCCACGACCTCTGGTATGGGTACCCTTTATTAATCTAGAGGTGTGCACATCATCGGTGGCGGCTTACCTACCTTTTCGGTGGATCTGAATGTGAAAACCAGCAATTTACATATTCCTTCTCACAAACTGCATGGTGTTGGATCTTGGCTTTTTTCTGTGTGCCCCTTTTTTTTGGGATCATTTGTTATAAGCTTCTTCTAAACCTATTGAGTGGACATTGGACCTTAAGGGGATATTCCACCCATTCATCTTTATATATATATATATTTTTGGACAATTTTCTTCACTTATATAATTTGATCACATTTGTTATTTATCACCTTTTCACTCATTTGTTCTAGCGCAACTGTTTTTAATATATATTTTGTTTTTGGTGTTATTATCACACTATATGTTGCTGCTGCACGGGAATTTTTTTTAGCGCAATACTGTTTAATTTATGTTTCTCTCAAAGGTGTCTTTACAAACCACAAACGATACCATTGCTTATGGAAATTTAAAATTAGTCCCATTTTTTTTTTTATTCTTTTCAAATGATCCTAATTTGAGCCCCAAAAATGTGATATGTGTACCAACATCAGAAATAAAAATGTCATTACCAAAAATCTGAGGATAACTTTAATATAATTATTTTTTTTATTATATAATAATTTATTATATAATAATTAATATATTCTATGCTCACGCAGCAAGAACCACCAAAAATCTCAGATTACATTTAGAAGATTTACTCCTGACTAATGTAAGTCCTATATATTCCTAGACATGTAGTATCTGTGTATTTATGTGTAGCAGGCCTTGACATGTGCAAGCCCTGTGGTTTAAAAGGTAACAATTCTGTCAACCATTGGCGACATCCTGAGTTCGATTCCCAAGCAGGTTGCTTTATGTAGAGATGTTGTTTGTCCTCTCTATTATGTTAAACATGACTCAGGGCCTTACCTAAATTATGGCTAAATGTAGTATTTATGTGTAGGAGGGTTCCAACACCATTGCAAATCTTGCCAGATATACAAGCTAGGCAATGGGGATGCCTGCCTTTACACGCGTATGATCTTTAATGGCATCCCAGTCTTAGTCTGTAGGGTTCAATATTCAGTTGGCCCAGCCTTTACAGCCATAACATCTTCAACTCTTCTGGGAAGGCTGTCCATAAAGTTTAGGATATTTGTCTATGGGAGTATTTGGTCATTCTTCCAGCAGTGCATTTATGAAGTCAGGCACTGATGTTGGGTGAGAAGGCCTGGCTCACAATATCCGCTCTAATTCAGCCAAAAGGTGTCCTATCTGGTTGAGGTCAGGACTCTGTGCAGGCCAGTCAAGTTCCTTCACCCCAAACTCACTCATCCATGTCTGTCCATAAGGTTTAGGATGTTTGTCTATGGGAGTATTTGGTCATTCTTCCAGCAGTGCATTTATGAAGTCAGGCACTGATGTTGGCTGAGAAGGCCTGGCTCACAGTCTCCCCTCTAATGCAGCCAAAAGGTGTCCTATCTGGTTGAGGTCAGGACTCTGTGCAGGCCAGTCAAATTCCTTCACCCCAAACTCACTCATCCATGTCTTTATGGATCTTGCTTTGTTCACTGGTCCAAATCATTTGGTGGAGGGGGGATTATGGTGTGGGGTTGTTTTTCAGGGGTTGGGCTTGGCCCCTTAGTTCCAGTGAAGGGAACTCTTAAGGCATCAACAAGACATTTTGGGCAATTTCATGCTCCCAACTTTGTGGGAACAGTTTGGAGATGGCCCCTTCCTGTTCCAACATGACTGCGCACCAGTGCACAAAGCAAGGTCCATAAAGACATGGACGAGGAAGGTTGGTATGGAGGAACATGACTGGCCTGCACAGAGTCCTGACCTCAACCTGATAGAACACCTTTTGGCTGAATTAGAGCAGAGACTGCGAGCCAGGCCTTCTCATCCAACATCAGTGCCTGACCTCACAAATGCACTTTTGGAAGAATGAACAAACATTCCCATAGACACACTCCTAAACCTTATGGGCAGCCTTCCCAGAAGAGTTGAAGCTGTTATAGCTGCAAATGGTGGCCCAACTCTATACTGAACCCTGGGCTGCCGTTATAGTTCATGTGTGTGTAAAGACACATTTCCCAATACTTAGGACAATCTGTTGTATAATACTTGTGATACTGAGCATGGCTATGGACTTAGGGCTGGTTCACACCAGAGCGATGGACAACACATGTACTCACTGCTCAATAGCTTAATGGCTAGCAAAACCACCTAGCACCCAAAAGGTTGCTGGTTCACGTCCCGGATATGCTAATGCTTGTGTTGAAGTTTATAATTAACCGCTGGTTGGGTTTCTCACCACAATCCAAAAACAGGCTGGCATTTTATTAGTCTCTTGTCCAAATAGTCTGTAATGTAAGCAAGTTATTTTGGGACTTTAAATTGGAAGCTCATTGCAGCCAGGGACTTGGACATTTCAAATTGTAGGGTTTACACTGCACAGGTTCATCTGGTTAGAAAACTGTTAGTTGCATCAGGTGTTTCTCAACTCCAGTCCTCAAGGCATCCCAACAGGTCATGCTTTCAGGATTTCCCTCAGATGAAACAGCTATGGTAATTACCAAGGCAGTGAAACTGATCAAATCACTTGTGCAAAAATAATAGAAAGCCTGAAAACATGACCTGTTGTGGGTAGTTGAGGACAGGGTTGATAACCACTGACTTAAGCCCGGTACACACAGTACAACGGTTGTAAAACCAGCTTGTTGTACGATCATCTGACTGTAAAGCCTCATGCACACGGTTCAACGGTCGTATACAAGTCGTACGATCGACTGTTGTATGCAAAATCGATCGTAAGTACGCGCGATTAGAACAGCCTATGTACGACGGTCGTACAACAGGAGTTGTATGAGCACACTAGAAAACTTGGTAGTACCAAGAAGCGGTCGTACGACTGTTGTATCGTGTGTACAGAGAAGTTGGTCCAATAAGTTGTACTCTGCAAAACACGCATGCTCAGAAGTCAGGAATGGCCGGACACTAATTACACGCTCCTGAACTTTCTCTTTATAAGTTCATTACATGTCACTACGTTCGGCTTGGTCGCATGTTGGTTGTATGATCGTTTAGTGCTTTCAGTATGCAAGTTACATTATCCAACATGCGATGTGGTCCGTTCGGTCGTACGACCGTTGAACCGTGTGTACGAGGCTTTAATACGCGTGATTAGAACAGCCATCATACAACGGTTGTACAATTGAAGCTGGATGAGCAGACTAGAAAACTTTGATTGTACAACAAGCGGTTGTATGACCGTTGTACCGTGTGTACAGAGAAGTTGATCCAACAGTTGTACGTGCAAAACAGGCATGCTCAGAAGTCAGGAATGCTCAGAAGTGTCCGTTCTGGGAAACCTACCTTCCTAATTCACAAATCACATTCACCTGAACTTCCTCGTTATACGCTCTTAACACATCACTACGTTAGGCTTGGTTGTACAATCGCTTAGTGCATGTCAGTGCGTGAGACACAACAGCCAACATCCAACTTGGTCCAAAGTTGGACGTTTGGTTCTACAACCGTTGTACCATGTGTACGGGGCTTTAAGCCTCGTACACACGGTTCGACGGTCGTACGACCAAACGGACCAAATCGCATGTTGGATAATGTAACTTGCATACTGACATGCACTAAACGATTGTACAATCAACATACGACCAAGCCAAATATAGTGATGTGTTATGAACGTATAAAGGGAAAGTTCAGGTGCATGTAATTAGCGTCCGGCCATTCCTGACTTCTGAGCATGCGTGTTTTGCACAATACAACTTGTTGGACCAACTTCCCTGCACACACGATACAACGGTCGTACAACCGCTTGTTGGTACTATCAAGTTTTGTAGTCTGCTCATACAACTCCTGTTGTACGTAGGCTGTTCTAATCGCACGTACTAACGGTCGATTTCGCATACAACCGTCGAACCGTGTGTACGAGGCTTTAGAATTTTGTCCTGGACTTATACGATGAACATAGCCAAGGGTTAACACAGCAAATAGTATTGGTATGGCAGCCTCTCAGGTGAAATAAATTAGAAAAGACAGATTGAAAGATACTGGTGGGCGTGTACTTCTATTGGGCTTGTGTCAGTGCTAGCTTATATAAGGCACTTCAGTAGGGGGTGCTGGTTTGGCCTGATGAGAGGTCAGGTTTGGTAGGGGGTGCTGGTTTGGCCTGATGAGAGGGCAGGTTTGGTGCTGTGGTTTTTGTGGAAGAAGCAATGATATTTTGCTAATGACAAATGTTTTACTAGAGCTGTTTGTTTGCTGAAATTATTGTGCATTTTGACCATCAAAAGTGGCTTGATTTTACCATGCTGCCTGATTGGGGTGTGTATTGTTTGTCTTATACTCACCAATGTTCTTGGTTTAATATATTGCCTTTTTGTGCGGGTGGTCATAGAAAGTTAGACAGAAAAGATTAAATAAAGTGGACTCTCCGAC
>BLSH010369162.1:158756-174206 GCA_018402905.1 Glandirana rugosa | reverse complement strand
TGTATGAAAACTCAGCTTGGCCCCCTGGTAGGGATAACTGGTACCTACATGTAACGTTGTGAAAAATTGTATTTTTTTTAAAATTTATATAAAAATGTGCAAAAATCCACTCACCCGTACTACATGGGTTATGGGTAAGTGTATCCACCGGTCATAGACCACCGGGGGAACAATTCCCCCCCGAAGGTGTAAAGTTAGTCGGGGGGTTGGTGGTGCCAACGGTCCTTCTTCGGGAACAGGGGTAGTTGTATCCATGTTCTCCGAAACTCCCCCCCCCGTGTGTCTCGGTGGGGTTTCGTGTGTGGGGCAGTACAATTTCTGGAACAAACCAGGCCACATGCCTTTAACATGACGGGGTGTGTGCTTTGGGGTGGCTCTGTGTGCCCCCCCCCTCAAAGCCTCTTGTACCTATGTTGATGGGGACAAGGGCTTCTTCCTGGCAACCGTGGTGGTTGGGGGGCTGATTGAAATGTGGAAGCCCCCCCTTAACAAGGGGGCCACCAGATACTGGCCACCTATGTGAATGGGTATTGGGTACATCATGCCCACTCACCTAAAAACGTGTAAAAATATATTTAAAATTTTTTTTATGTTAAAAAGTGTTGCAATGTACATCCATGGTCAATAGGGATGGTCCCCCGGTTCGACTCAAAAGTATGTTCGAATCGAACAGTGGGGGGTTGCCGAATCCTGAACATTATGGGGTGCTGGTGGGAAAATCGAATGGCTCATAATTCAGTGAAATTGTGGGGGAATGCTGCCTGCTGATTGGCCAAAGAATGCACATGACCTGCGTGCTTTGCTGTGAGAGCCATGATTGGCCAAAGGAAGGGTGCCTTTGGCCAATCATTGCTCAGCGGGTCTGAGTCCACGCCCACACTATATAAGGCCACTTAGGCCGAATATAGTGAAAACATTTGTGGAGATAGCAAAAGGTTAGGCAGTGGCATATATATGTACAGTATATATAATACACTGCATTCAGTATATTTATTTATTTCAGGTACTTATATAGCGCTGTCGCTTTACATATATATTGTACATTCACATGAGTCCCTACCCTCAAGGAGCTTACAATCTATGGTCCCTAATTCATTCATATATATATTAGGGCCAATTTAAACAGGATCTAATTTACCTACCTGCATGTCTTTGGGAGGAAACTGGAAGAATCCCACACAGACACAGGGAGAGCATGCAAACTCCATGTAGGGAGTGTTGTGGTTGGGATTTGAACCAGTGACCTATTTGCTCCCAGGCGAAAGTGCTAACCACTACACCACTGTGTAGACTATATACAGTGCATGCACGCTCGGATAAGGGTCTGGTATAGATTTTAAGAGTAACTCCACGCCAAAATTAAACAAATGTTGAGTAGGGGTCCCCCTGCAAAGTTTGTACCAGGCCCTTCAGGCCTGGTATGTATTTTAAGGGGAATCCCATGCCAAATTTTGGGAAAAATGGCGTTGGGGTCCCCCCACAATGCAAACCAGACCCCAAAGTACCCTCCCCATGTTGAGGGCATGTGGCCTGATAAGGTTCGGAGGGGGCACACTCACTCGTCCCCAACCCCCGCCATGCCAGGGCTGCGTGCTCGCATAAGGGTCTGGTTTGGTGTGGGGTTCCCCTTAAAATCCATACCAGACCCAAAGGGCCTGGTATGGACTGGGTGGGACCCCCAACACAATGATTTTTCCGTGATCTTTATCTATATTGCAGGGAACCAGCAATACATTCCAGCCACGACCAATTTTAAATGACAATTTTCCTTTACAAATGTAATTTTGCGGTGCCACTGTTCTAAACATCACAGAAATCCATACTAAGGGGACCCATCAAGCACAATATTTAAGCACTTGCTGCGCGCGCGCCGCAGCGTGACGGCGGCAAAGTGGTTCGTTATCGCAAACCGCCCTCATCTGACGGCAGCGGTGATGACTAGCATTGTGAGCGCGCGCGTGCTGCCGGAGGCACGCTCACTGTGTTCCGGGGGGGGGGGGGCAGGGAGTGGGTAGGGCAGACTCGATCGCCGCTGGCTACCCGCGATGGCCCCTCTGCAGTGAAAGAACGGAGGTCAGTGTATGTAAACATGGATCTCTGGCCAGAGGGGGAAGGGCGGTGATCACAGGCTTCCTTTATATGGAAGCCATGATCACTTCCCTCCCCCTGGCAGCCCAGCCCCCATACAGTTAGAACTCCCCATAGGTAACACGGTTAACCCTCTCCAGGTTAACCCCTTCACTGTCAATGGCATTTCTACAGTAAGCAGTGCATTTTTATAGCACTGATCGCTGTATAAGTGCCAATGGTCCAAAAAAAATGTCTAAATGGTCTGACGTCTGCCGCAATATTGCAGTGCTGCTAAAAATCGCAGATCGCTGCCATTACTAGTAAAAAATACAACTCCAGAAATTAATTTGCATCATCCCTAAACACAGCAACTTTTCCGCAAACAAAACAATAAACGCCGATTGCAATTTTTTATTTAACAAAGATAGGAGGAAGAATATAAATTGGCCAAAAACAAGTAAATAAAATGATTTTTATTTTTTTACAATTGGATTTGTATTTTAGCAAAAACGAAGAAAAACTGGTTATTTTGAAAAATTGTCGCTCTTTTTTTATTTAGAGCGGCGATCACAAATGACGCAGAGGAGATCAAATATCACCAAAAGAAAGCTCTATTTGTGGGTAAAAATGGACGCAAATTTTGTTTGGGTACAATGTCGCAGGACCACGCAATTGTCAGTTAAAGCAACGCAGTGCCAAATCGCAAAAAGTGCTCAGGTCCTAAAGCGTGAATTCCTTCCGGGGCTGAAGTGGTTAAAGGAATATTTTTTTTTCACTTTAACCATTATTAAAACCACTGCTCCTGAAAAAATAAAAACTTAGAAACTTTTTTTTTCTATTCAGACATGTCCCCTGGGGCTAAGGCTGTTACAATTAGAGAGAGGGGTGGTATTTTTTTTTTTTTATGGCAATGAACTTGCATACAACCGCAAGTTCCATCCCAGCCAACATCAACACGTAACCTGAGAGGCATCTTCACAGGCAAATAGAGCTCGCCTGTGTGTTATTTTATTCGAGTCTGTGAGAGTTGAAGTTGTAATTGCCTTTAATTTGGAGTTATTTTAAGGCACTGCTGGAGTAGATTTGGGAGGTATAGTAAATCAGGGCCCATGTGTTCTTCTTCTTATCAAAGTAATCTCAACCCATGATGTGAGAGGTCCTGAGGAAGCTTGTTCAAAGCAAAACACGTCGACCTGCTCTGCATGAACATTGTGGTCTTTTTGGTATCGTGTATCGCTCATAACATATTTGATACAATCTAGAGATTATTGTATAGGCTGTTTCATGGGTATTGCTCGCTCACAATTTTGTAATGTCCTACCATTTTAAGCTTCTGCTTTTTTATGTATTCTCAAATAAATACATGTGATTTTAATGGATTTTGAGTTGTGTTGTCTCATGATGTGCCCTTAAAGTCCACCTTAGTCAGGGTTATTCCCCATCTCCTTTTTTCTTTAATTTAATAGTTATTAATAGTTAGTTGTTATTTTGACAGTGCCTGGAGAGAGCACAGCTCCACCCTTTTTCCAGGAAACACTGCAGTCAATCTTTAAAGTCCACCTCCTTCCACCATGGCCTCTGTTGTAGTGTTTCCTCCAGTCATGGTGGAAGCACTGCAGGGGAACAGGGGTGGGCCAAGCTCTCTCCAGGTGGAGGGGGTTTAGGGCTTACTGGGTATGGTTTTCTTTTCTTTTAAGGCTAGCCCAGCGCCCCCCCCCTGACGGGTGGGGGGTTGCTCTGGCGTCCTCCTCCTCCGAGAGCAATAGCTGGCGGAGGTCCCACACTATTAGACCAGGCGATGCGGGTGGTTTCCAGGACTGCATTAGCTCTGCAGTCTGGGCATCTTGGGAGCCGGCATTCGTTCCGGGTCCGGATGACGGGCAATGTCATTTGCGGCTGGGCGGTACTGCCGGCTTTGCGCGTGGCTTCAGGTTGCGGCCGCTAGAACGCAGGAGGAGGGGGGCGGACCTTTCAGCTGGTGCACTTCCGGTTCCGCAGCTGCAAAAATGCCAGGAAAATCAAATAAAAAAGAGCGGGATGCCCAATGTGCACTCTGTAGAAAGGAGACAGACGGAGCCGTGGTGGTGGTAGGAGCAGGAGCCACAGACACCAGCCAGGCCCAATGTATGCTGGGGCCATGTGTGTTCCCTCACTGTCTCCCCTGGAGGGGGAGGGGAGGCGGGGAGCCTGCATCACGTCCTTCAGAGGAGTCTATGGAGGCAGGGTACTGTTACAGTAAGATTGTGGGGTTGGTGTCACTGTTTTGATTTCGATGTAGGTTTACTAGCGTGTAAACCGAATCATAGTTACTTTATTTGTGTGTTTTTGTGTTGGTGTTTTTCAGACTAAAAGCAAAGAAAATTTAAAGCATGCTTCTCCCCCCCCCCCCCAAAAAGAAATGTACTTCTTGCAAAACTTTGCTTAAAAATACTTGGGCCAAACATTGGCCAAACTTGCATAGCAGATTTGGTCAGAGAAGAGACAGCAAAATCGCCCTCTACTCAGCCCAATAGTGAGATGCTCACGTCCTTTAGGAAAGAATTGGAGGACACTTTCCAATCCTTTCGCTTCTATTTGGACAAGCGTCTGGTAACACAGCAACTCAGAGGGGGTTCCCCGTCCGGGTTGCAGGCATCCACCTCCAAAAGGATGTTTAGCGACTCTGACGAAGGAGAGGATGGTAGTGCTTCTTCAAAGTCTGAGGAAGAGGAAGAAGATGAGAAGCAGGAGTCTACCTCCCGTTAGAAATTATCCTTGGAGGAGGTGGATGATTTGTTAAAAATCATCCATAACACACTAAATATCAAGGAAGATAAAGCCCAGCTATCCCTGCACGATAAGATGTATCAGGGGATGGATGAGGTGAAACACCGTTTTTCCGGTACATAAAGTCTCAGTACATAAAAATCAGACGCGGTCAAAAGGGAATGGAAGGACCCAGAGAGGGCTCCCTTTTTCTCCAGATCTCTTAAAAGGAGATTCCCTTTCGATGAGGATGTCGCATATGTTTGGAACAAGAGGCCCAAACTTGATGTGGCTTTCTCGCAGGTATCACGTAACACCGACTTGGCTTTTGAGGACATGGGGGTCCTAAAAGACTCCATGGACAAAAGGGCCGACTCATTGCTGAAGAAAGCTTGGGACTCTACACTAATAAACCTCAAACCAGCAATGGCATCGACTGTGGTAGCCAGAAACCTGGGACACTGGCTGGAACAACTAGAGAGCCACATTAAGGCAGGTACCTCTCGTAAAGGATTTATTAGAGACTCTGCCGACGCTTCAAAAAGCAGTGGGTTGCCTACCGGATGCCTCAGCAGAATCCGTTAGGATGACCGCAAGGTCCTCTGCACTAATTAACTCTGTACGTAGGGCTTTATGGGTAAAGACTTGGTCAGGCGATTCAGCCTCCAAAACAAAACTGTGTGGCCTCCCCTTTGAGGGGGATCTAGTTTTCGGCCCAAACCTTGATGCCGTACTTGATAGAACATCAGACAGAAAGAAGGCCTTTCCAACAAAGAAAAAGGTTGTACCTCAGATAAAAAAGAGGTTTCAGCCTTTTCAACAAACTCGGGAGTCCAAAGAAATGGGACAAAGGAAACCTTGGAGATCCCAAAGAGGTTGGGGTAAAACCGGAGTGCTTTTTCGTTCCCCCGGGCAGCAAGAAAAGAGCCAGTGATGGTCTCCCGGCTGTGGGAGGGCAACTACAAGTTTTCTTCCCACAGTGGGAGAGGGTGACGGCCAGTGTGTTCCTCCTAAAAACTCTCAGAGGGATACACACTGGAGTTCTCCGAACCTCCACCATCCAGCTTTTATGTAACACAAAACCCCAAAGATCAGAAAAAATCTGTGGCGATGACAACCCTTCTCGAAGATTTTCTTCGACAAAAAGTGATCATTCCAGTACACCACATCTATTCCTCGAAAGAAAGCCATCCAGGAAATTCCGATTGATCATAAACTTAAACGTTTTGAACAAATCCATCTGATACAAAAAAGTTTCAGATGGATACGATCTATTCGGTGAGAAAGCTTCTACCAGCAGGGTGCTTCCTAGTCTCGATAGATCTACAAGACGCATACCTGCACATGCCCATAGCAACAACATCACAAAAATATCTGAGTTTTGCGATCAGCATAAAGGGAAATGTGTCTCATTTCCAATTCAAGGCTCTCCCCTACGGACTGTCATCCTCACCGAGGATCTTTACAAAAAGTATGGCGGAAGCCCTGGCCCCACTCAGGCTGGAGGGAGTGTCGATTGTACCATATGTGGACGACCACCTCCTGTTCGCCAACTCCAAGGGATTACTTACCAAAGACCTAGAAAGGACGCAAACCTATCTAGAAAGTTTGGGCTGGATCCTGAACAAGGAGAAGTCCAATTTAATTCCTTCCCAAAGGATCGTATTTCTGGGGTATATTATCAGCTCAGTAGCAGAGAAGTTGTTTCTCCCAGAAGAGAAAATACAAAAAATTCAGAACTCAGTAAAAACCGTACAGACCAATCTATCAGTCACAGTAAGGTCAGCCATGTCTACGCTGGGCCTTCTGACAGTCTCTATCCCAGCAGTTCAGTGGGCACGGCTGCATTAGAGGGATCTCCAACAGGCGATCCTACAGAATTGGGCCTATGGGGAGTCCCTGGAAAAGCTCATCAGAATTCCTCCTTCAGTAAAAAGGAAGTTATGTTGGTGGAGGGTTCAGGCAAATCTAGTCAAGGGTCTAACCTGGACCTTTCCTACAGGGAAGATCCTAACAAGGGATGCAAGCTCCTGGGGGTGGGGTGTGCATCTCAACAGCAGCATGGCCCTAGGGTCATGGACAAAGGAGGAATCACGAAAGCCCTCCAATTGGAGAGAGCTGAAAGCAGTGTTTCTGGGATTGTGGATCAAAGGCCAACATGTTCAAGCTCTGTCGGACAACACCACTGCAGTGGCTTACATCTCCAGGCAAGGGGGCACAAGGAGCAAATGTCTTCAAGACTTGGCCCTCAAAATTCTGGGTTGGGCAGAAGCCAACTTGGCTTCCCTAAGGGCAATACACCTGAAGGGCAGTTTAAATCAAATTGCAGATTTCCTGAGCAGAGAGAGAGTTTTGGAATCGGAGTGGAGCTTAAGCAAGGAGGTCTTCCAGATGATAGCTCGCAAATGGGGAAAACCCCAGATCGACCTCTTTGCATCAAGAGTAAAAAAACACCAATTTTGTTCTCTCTGAGCAGGTGGGATCAAGATGCGGGACTTGGTGCTTTAGCGCAACGCTGGACCTTCCGCTTGTGCTACGATTTTCCCCCAGTACAAATGATTCCAATAGTACTCAGGAAACTACAAGAGGAAGACACAACCTTAATCTTGGTAGCCCCATATTGGCCCAAGAGGGTTTGGTTTTCGGTACTGTTGAAGTTAGCAGTGGAACCCCACTGGTTACTGCCAGTCCGAAGGGATCTACTAAATCGGGGTCCCCTTCTCCATCCCAACGTGGGTCATCTCAAATTGGAAGTTTGGAAACTGAGGAGCAGATTTTGTGAAAAAGGGTCTGTCCGAGATTAATTTATACGTTACTGGACAGCAGGAAAAAGGTCACTAAGGCCATTTATTGTAAGACATGGAAAATATTAAACTCCTGGTGCAATGAAAGCATTGTTCCCCTCAGGAGAATTTTTCAGTCTTGGAGTTTTTGCAGGATGGTTTGGAAAAAGGATTGGCAGCCAGTACCTTGAAAGTCCAGGTAGTGGCTCTGTCTGTTTCTAGAGAGACGTTTATCTTTAGATCCATTTTTCATTTGATTCTTTAAAGCTCTGGCTAGGATGAGGCCAGTACCAGTAATTTTTTTTCCCAAATGGGACTTATCAGTGGTTCTGCAGGGGTTGATTAAAAGCCCTTTCGAGCCACTGATGGAAGCTACAATTAGATTGTGGTCGTTTAAATTAGCCTTATTGATAACGGTTACCTCAGCGAGGCGTGTCAGTGAGCTGCAGGCCTTATCCATCACTGAGCCCTTTTTTTTCTCACTTAAACTTTTATTTTTCAAAGAAATTCAGGTACAAGTGAAAGCAATAAAACTGGTGTAAATACAAATTACAATGCATAAATGCGTTATATGATGCGAAGCATCGCTTAAGTATTGAGTAAGTTACAGGTGCACAAAAAGGTAGGGTTATAAGACATTAGGGCATGTGTAGAAGTTAGTGAGGGGTCAGAGCCCACCGCCCAGGAAGGTCTGGGCCGTGCACCCGGATCCCTCGGAACAGACAGGTGTATATGTCAAATGAATGATACATTCAGAGACCAATATATTCTAATTCAAAGTGCTATATAGCTCCTAGTAGTTCGTTGCTTATGAAGGTAGAGTGCACTTCAGATGCTTTAGCCATAGGTTCCATCTCTTTTGGAAAAGGGGGACTTGTAGATTAGCTTTAGCAAACATGTATTCCATGAGGCTTTGATTGTTTATAGAAGAGAAGATGTCCAGAGTAGAGGGGGGTTCCAAGATTTTCCATTTCCTTGCTATTGAAAGTCTGGTGGCGATGAGCATGTGTGTCACTACTGCATGAGTAGATGAGGGCCATACGTCTAGATCCATCCCAAGTAGGATCAGTTGTGGAGAGAGGTTTATAGGCCTGTTGAGCATGTCTGATAGTAATTTTGTGATCTCTAGCCATAGAGGGCGTAGTTTAGGACATGACCACCAGATGTGTAAAGCTGACCCTGCTTGCCCGCAACCTCTCCAACAGTTGGGTTCAAGTGATGTGTAGATCCTGTCAAGTTTCGTTGGCGTTAAGTACCAATTATGAAATATTTTTTGTACACCTTCCCAGTGGGTAAGACATTTGGAATATTTCAGAGGACGCTTCAGTGCTTGGAGCCACTGCTGCGAGGTGTATGTGCATTGTAGTTGTTTCTCCCACTTAATCATAGTCTCGGATTTGTTGGACAGTGGGGGGTTGGTTAGGAGTTTTTAATAGTAGGAAATGCCCTTTTCTTTAGCATTTGAATTGAGGTAGACGCGCAATGCCTGCCATAAAATTTGTTTGTTCGACCAAGTAGCTTTAGAGAGTACGGATCGGATTCTAAGGTATTTGAAAAATTCGTTGGTAGTTAGCTGGAACTTTTCCTGCAGTTGTTGGAAGGAGAGGAAATCTGACTCCTCATATAGGTGGGCTAACAATGTTATTCCCGCTGTATACCAGCTGGATAGGGATATGTCCGGTAGAATAACTTGTAAGGCTTGTAAAGGTAGTTCTTTGAGTACTCTGTGTGATATGCCCCGTTACGCTTGCAAGATTGCCTGCCATGTTCTGAGTGTGGTATTGACTGTATATAGAAAGTTGTGTTGCTTACAGTTTTGAATTAATAGTGCGGAGAAAGACATTTTTGGATTAGTTGCTAGGGCAGCTTGCTCTATCTGCAGCCAGGGAAATTTAGTGACTGGTTCCTACCAGCTTTTTGCTTGTTCAAGTAAGTTCGCTTTATAGTAAGCTGCGATATTGGGTGCGTCCATTCCCCCACTTACTGTTGGAGTGCATAAAGTCATTTTTTTCAGTCTGGGATGTTTACCACTCCAAATGAACGATGATACAATCGCTTGTAATTTAGCAATCTGGGAGTGGTGAAAGGATATAGGTAAAGTTCGGAAATAGAGTTGAGCGAACACCTGGACGTTCGAGTTCGGCGGGTCCGACCGAACTTTGGGAAAAAGTCCGTGTTCGGCACCGAACGTTGCCCGAACTTTATCCCGGACCCCGAACCCCATTGAAGTCAATGGGGACCCGAACTTTTAGGCACAAAAATGGCTGTAACAAAGTCCTGGCAAGTGCTAGAGGGCTGCAAAAGGAAGTAAAATGGGGGTAAGAGTAGGGCAAGTGCCCTACAAAAAAATGGGGATAGGGAAAATAAATTAAAATCAAATAAAAAAAATGGCAAGGGGGGGTGGATGTGGAGTAGGAGCCTAAAGGTTGACTAGACTGTGACTGTGGCAGTGTAGGTGGAAGTGGCGGTGGTTGAGGAGGAGGAGGTAGCCAACACTGTTTTTTTTTGTTTGTTTATAATTGGGGTAGCCCCCAAAATATAGAGGCCTATTCAAAAAAACAAGTATACGAATGGCTGTGTGAGTCCGGTCTAAATGTTTATTCTGCACAAGGTACAGACAAGTCTTGTGGGATCCATGCCTGGTTCATTTCAATAGGTTAGCTTGTCCACGTTGGCTGTGGACAGGCGGCTGCACTTGTCTGTGATAACGCCCCCTGCCGTGCTAAACACAAGTTCAGACAATACACTGGCTGCAGGACAGGCCAGCACCTCAAAGGCATAAAGGGCAAGCTCAGGCCATGTGGCCAATTTGGAGACCCAGAAGTTGAATGGGGCAGACCCATCAGTCAGTACGTGTAGGCATGTGCACACATACTCTTGCACCATGTTGCTAAAATTCTGCCTCCTGCTAAGACGTTGTCTATCGGCTGGGGGTGCTGTTTGTTGTGGCGGGCTGCTGACAAAGCTTTGCCACATTTCAGCCATGCTAACCCTGCCTTCTGAGGTGCTGCTGGTGGCACAGTTGCGTTGGTGGTCTCTTCCTCCTCCTCCTCTGCCTTCACCTTGTGCTTCCACTGGGCCCCCAGTGTCATTTGGGAATGCCCTCAGCAGCGCCTCTACCAGTGTGTCACGCATCTTCCTCTCATGCTCCAGTGAGGGAATTAAGGACGGCACCTTGTCCTTGTAACGGGGATCCAGCAAGGTTGCCACCCAGTAAACAGAAGAAGTTACAATGTGGGCAACTTGGCTGTCATTGCGCAGGCACTGCAGCATGTAGTCGGCCATGTGTGCCAGGCTGCCCAAAGGCAAAGACAAGCTGTCCTCTGTGGGAGGTATATCATCTGTGTCCTCTGTATCCCCCCAGCCACGCTCCAGTGATGCCCACGAGCTGCGTTGGGTGCCACCCTGCTGCGATTCCTCCTCCTCCTCATCTTCCTCGTCCTCCAGAACTGTGCCCTGGCTTGAATATTTTTGACCTGGCCTATGCTGGTGCAGGAACCCACCCTCCGAGCCACTTGCGAATGACTGGCCTGATAACCGTGGAAATGACCCCTCTTCCTCCTCCTCCTCCTCCTTCTCAATATTCCTGTGCCACATCTTCTTCCATCATGGCCCGAAGTGTTTTTTCAAGGAGACATAGAAGTGGGATAGTAACGCTGAGAACAGCGTCATTGGCACTGGCCATGTTGGTGGAGTACTCAAAACACTGCAATATGCTACACAGGTCTCACATGGAGGCCCGCTCGTTGGTGGTGAAGCGTTGCTGTTCCGCAGAGCGACTGACCCATGCGTGCTGCAGCTGAAACTCCACTATTGCCTGCTTCTGCTCGCACAGTCTCTCCAGCATGTGCAAGGAAAAGTTCCACCTTGTAGGCACGTCGCATATGAGGTGGTGAGTGGGAAGGCCGAAGTTCCGGTGCAGCGCAGACAGGCGAGCAGCAGCAGGGTGAGAACGCCGAAAGTGCGCACAGACGGCCCGCACTTTATGCAGCAGCTCTGACATATCCGGGTAGTTTTTTAGAAAATTCTGTACCACCAAATTCAGCACATGCAGCAGGCAAGGGACGTGCGTCAAACCGGCTCGGCCCAGAGCCGCTACGAGATTTCGGCCATTGTCGCACACCACCAGGCCGGGCTTGAGACTCAGTGGCAACAACCACTCATTGGTCTGTTCAATGCCCATCCACAGCTCCTGCGCAGTGTGGGGTTTATCCCCCAAACATATCAGTTTTAAAACAGCCTGCTGTCGTTTCCCCCTGGATGTGCTGAAGTTAGTGGTGAAGGTGTTACGCTGAGCGGATGAGTAGGTTGTCAAGGAGGAGGAAGCGCAGTAGGAGGAGGAGGCAACAGGAGGCAAAGAGAAATGCCCTGCAATTTTCGGTGGTGGAAGGACATGCGCCAAATAGCTAGCCGGCTCAGGCCCACTCGCCACTACATTTGCCCAGTGTGCAGTTAGTGAGATATATCGTCCCTGCCCATGCTTACTGGTCCATGTATTAGTGGTTATGTGGACCTTGCCACAGATGGTGTTGCGCAGGGCACACTTGATCTTGTCCCCCACTTGTTTGTGCAGGGAAGGCATGGCTCGCCTGGAAAAGTAGTGGCGGCTGGGAACCACGTACTGTGGGACAGCCACCACCATCAGGTTTTTGAAAACTGTCCGTGTCCACCAGACGGAATGACAGCATTTCAAAGGCCGGGAATTTTGAAATGCTGGCATTCAGGGCTAGGGATCATGGGTGGGTAGGGGGGTACTTCCTTTTTCTCTCCAGTGTTTGGGAGATGGACAGCTGTAAGCTTCCATGGGACCGTGTGGAAATGCTTGGGGATGGTGGTGGACATGGTGGCGTTGCTGTCATATCGTCTGTTTGCTGGGTGGCAGGTGACGCTGTCACTGTAGAGGTGGAGGAAGAGGCCGAGGCAGCAGCAGAAGAGGAAGCAGGAGGAGGCCGAGACCTTTCTTGGATTTTGAGGTAATTATTCCAATGCAGCTTGTGCCTTGAATTTAGATGCCTGGTCATGGGGGTTGTGCTCAGGTTGAGAACATTTATGCCCCGGCTCAGGCTATCATTGCACAGCTTGCAAACCACTCGTGTCTTGTTGTCAGCACATTGTCTGAAGAACTGCCACGCGGGGGAATGCCTTTGAGCTGCCTTTGGTGTGCTAGGTCCCTGGGTGCGGTGGGTAGTAGCAGGCATACTGTCTAGGGGATGCTTGCTCCGCTTTTGCAACCTGCTTCCCCTTTTGCTGTGCTGGTGCATCTGTGCGACCACCACCTCTTCCTCCAAACTGCACACGTCACTCGCATGACCCTCATTCCATGTGGGGTCTAGGACCTCATCATCCTCCTCCCCATCATCTTCCAACCACCCTTCACCACTGCCCTCCTTGTCAGTCTGCACACTGAGGCAAGCTGCAGCAGTTGGCACCTGTGTTTTGTCATCATCAGAGACGTGCTGCGCTGGTGTTTCCATGTCCTCATCCTGCAACAGAAGTGGTTGGGCATCGGTGCACTCAATGTCTTCCACTTCTGGGGCATCACTATGTGGATGGCCCACGGAAAGCACACCAGGAGAGTCAACAAAAAGCATAAGAGTCTCTTGCAGGACTTGGGGCTCAGACTGCTTGGCTAATTTACAAGGGCTGAGGTGAAAGACAGATAGACATGGGGTTCAGGTGCCAACTCTGAGCTTTCATCAAGGGACCGGGAGGGAGACAATGTGAAGGAACTGGAGGCATTGTCAGCCACCCAATCTACTATCGCCTGCACTTGTTCTGGCCTCACCAATCGTTGAGGGGCATTCGGGCCTACCATATACTAGTGAAGGTTCTGTTGGCTACCTGAGGAAGGTGTTTCCCTTGTGCGTGTAGCTGGCACACCTCAACCACATCCTCTCCTTCCAACAGTGGGTTCACCAACACCACCAACACCAGCAGCACCAGCATCACCAGCAGCACCATGACCACATCCCTTATTTGCTCTCCTCATTGTGCCCGCAAATGTGCTATGTAGCCCTATGTAAGTATTTATTAATACCAATTAATACCTTATTTTTTTTTTTTTTAAAACACCAACGTAGACAGACTTTTTATTTTGGTGCAAGAAATGCACCTTTCACACCAACAGCTGGAAGCTCTCCCTTTAGAACTAGGAGATGATTTTTGAACATTAATCTGTCCCTCTAAGCAACAGCTGGAACCTGGCCCTATAAGAGTAGGCAATGATTTTTGAACAATAATCTGTCCCTCTAAGCAACAGCTGGAAGCTCTCTCTTTAGAACTAGGAGATGATTTTTGAACAATAAGGTGTCACTTACAGCAACAGCTAGAACCTCTCCCTTTAGAACTAGGAAATGATTTTTGAACAATAATCTGTCACTTACAGCAACAACTAGAACCTCTCCCTTTAGAACTAGGAGATGATTTTTGAACAATAATCTGTCCCTCTAAGCAGAAGCCTCTACCTAGTGCAGTCAGATTGTTGTGTAATGCAGGGTTTGATCTGCAATCTGTCACTCAAAGCAGCAGTATGTGAAATCTCAAATTACTCCCACAATCTGATCGTTGTGTACGATCGTATCGATCGTTGTGTTATGCAGAGTTTGATCTGCAATCTGTCACTCAAAGCAGCAGTATGTGAAATCTCAAATTTCTGCAATCTGCCCCTCAGAGCAACAGTAGTAGTAATCTCAGGATGCAGGATAACATGTTAAAATGTCTGCAATCTACTTCCGGTTCCGGCGCCCGCATGGAGAGGAGCTAGAAGGGAAGAGCTCCCGCCGTGCTCCTCCGAAAACCCGCTTCCAAGCCAGCCATCACCGAGGTACCCCTCCCTACACCCCTCCTAGATCAGGGGACAGCAGGCGCCGATCGATGGACCGCTTTGTGGAGCGGCAAACGGCCCGCCCGGCGCCGCTCCCTTCACAGGCAGAGGGAGACGGCTCTCATGCTGCATCCAACATGGCGGCCGCAACGCTGACACAGGCCGCATCAGCGGCTTCTCCTCCAAACCCTGCTCATCAGCTCGCCCTTCCAGGGCCCCCACCTGAATCACCACCGGACCCAGCATCCCCTTCAGGGATTGCGCAGGCCGTGATCACCCTCCTCACTCCCATGGTGACAGAGGCCATAGAAAAAGCAGTTCACAGGGGGCTGGAACAGCTCCATAAAGAAATCCAGCATCACTCCGCTAGACTGGAACATGCTGAGGAACGGATAAGCACAATGGAGGACGACACCGCAATCCTGTCTGCAACTATAGCCAAACTCTCTACGCAGCACAGGGATCTCCAGGAAAAGTTGGATGACTTGGAAAACAGGTCCAGAAGGAACAATTTACGCATAATTGGGCTACCTGAATCATACAATCATACAGCCCTGTTCTCCATCTGCTCCACCACCATCCCGCAGCTCCTGGGCCTCAAAGCCCCCTGCGTAGTAGAAAGAGCCCATAGAATTGGGCAGCCGTCAGACCAGCGCTCCAGACCCAGGCCAGTCATTGCCCGGTTCCTGAACTACAATGATAAGCAAGCCATTCTTCAGGCCTTTCGCAAAAATCGAGCCCTGACTGTGGATGAAAACCCCCTGATGATTTTTGCTGACTATTCCCTGGAGGTAATGCGCAAACGCAAAGAATTCTCTTCCATATGCTCGCAACTTTACAATCAACACATCAAATTCAGCCTGGCCTACCCTGCTATCCTGCATATCCAAACGGACACGGGGGAACGTGTGTCTTTCTCCACACCACGTGACGCGGAAAACTACCTAGCCAACACTCGTCCTTCAGATATGGAACAGGAATCCCAACATGACCCTCCAGCCACCTCTCCCTCTCCTAAGAAGTCCGCCT
>BLSH010369162.1:127012-139829 GCA_018402905.1 Glandirana rugosa | reverse complement strand
ATATCTAACGGACGGAACGAGAGGTGATTCCAACTCAGTCGCGAAGCCAAGTGAACGAACAGTTATCTGAGTCGTTCACTTGGCTTCTTAGCTAAGTACTTAGCCAAGTAAAGTCACTCACTGAGCTTTACTTGGCTAAGTGAATTTACTTAGCTTGAAGGGTAGTGATTCAGTGTGTGTGACATCTCGTCTGACTGGGGCGGGGGAAGAGGGAGCCGAGACTACATACGCTATGTGTGACACGTCACATATGTAGTCTCGGCTCCCTCGTCCCCCGCCTTGTCCTGTCCCAATCCAAATCCTATCCCCCACCCCCCCACGAGTATCATGTACATAGTGTGTGTAATATGATCACTGACCTTATATCAGCCTACTGCTTGGAGCAAGCACATGTTCTACTCCTAGGCTTCACAGTCACACTTTAGAGCAGACTGACCCGCCCCCTGCTCCCTCGGCTCTGATGTATACACTGCACAGTGTGTATCGCATACATCAGAGCCGAGGGAGAAGGGGGCGGGGTCAGTCTGCTCTACAGTGTGTGTGACTTAGTGATGGGAAGTTCGATTCATTTAAGTGAATCGGTTCATTTCGAGTCACTCACTGAAATGAACCGATTCATGAATCGATTCTTCGGTTCACTTGCTGAGTCTATTGACAAGCAAGTGAACCGAAGCGCTGACTCAACCTTAGTGGAGAGCAAGGCAGGCAATCTATATAAACAGCTAATCTTTGTAAATGCCAACATCACCTCTCCTGCAAACACAACTGCATAGAGAGGAATAAATCCTCTTTTTTTGTGTTATATTTTTTTTTATATTTGTGTATATATAAAATACAAATTATATATATATATTTTTTATATTGAGACAGCCCTTTGATTCAGTTATACAGCTACTAAATTAGGCAGATGTCTCAGAAGGGACGCCTGTCCCTTTAACATGCAGATCTCCTTTAGGAGAAGCTAAGCCAACTAAAAAGTTATCTCTTCTCTTCCAGACTTTCTGTCCCCACTGTCTTTAAGGCTGTCTGTGCCTTATCACTGCTGCTATCCCCAGTGGTGATTCATGGTTCTTTCAGTGTACTGTGCTGTAACAACTCCTTTGATTCTTTAACTCGGTTAACTCGTATGATTCTTTAACTCCATGTACTGGTGAACTGAACTGATGAACTGATTCAACTGAACTGGTGAACTGAACTGGTGAACTGAACTGGTGAACTGAACTGGTGAACTGATTCAATTGAACTTATGAACTGAATTGTGAGCTGTATCCATCCAGTTCTTTGAGTCAGTGTGCTGTGATTGGTTGCAGGGAGGGGCTGAGTTCTCACTCTAGGATCAGATTACCTAAGCTGCTCTGCAATGCTCTTCTATGCTATGGAGTACAAATGAACTGTTCCAAACGAATCAGTTCAGTGAAATGAATCGATTCACTCAGTTCACTGAAAAGAATCGATTCATAAGAACGATTCGTTCATGAACTGGACATCACTAGTGTGACTGTGAAAGGCAGCCGGTGGGCGGTGACAGATGCCGGGTCCCATGCAGAGCGAAGATCGTGGCTGTGATCTCCGCTCGGATTGCGAGGCGGGGGGAGATGTGCTAGCGGGCCCCTGCTGGGTGACTGGATCACCTAACTTAGGTGAATTTACCACCCCCACCACCCTGGCGTCCTCAGGCGGCGGCTTGAGCAGCCTTATGGTGGCGCCGGCCCTGTGGATATGTAACAGTACAAAAAATGCTTAAACACATTACACCAGAATTATAATAATATACTCATACAAACAGTCATGTTTATATCTCATGCGAAGGTATGTCCCAATGAGACCATCATTGCTTACCTGTATATGGAGAAGGGAAGATATCAAAAGCAAAAAATAAAAAGAGAAATCTCCTTGTTCATATCACCGAAAAGGGGAACAACAGAATTATGTATGTTGAAGGAAGAAGAAATAGCCGCCCCGGATCTCAAATGGAGGCTTCAGAGTAGACCTCTTAATATGTGAATACAAAATAATATCCTAATAGTCCCTTAGGATAGTGCAAAGAGATATTATCTAAAAACAAAACAACACACTCAATGCACAGTACAAAAATGGGAAAAAGGGGCAGAAAGAAAACAGCATATATTCATTGTACAACACATATATATGTCTCACAAAGGAGGGTAAAAAGGACAAAAACAGCTACTGGATGTCTATAGAGCTGGGAAATGGCGAGAAAAGGGGAAATAATCCTGAGTGGTAATATATACACTAACAAATGAAAGCGTCTAGGTATATTGACTCAGGTGTAAATACCACAACTTGACAATATTCATAAATAAGAAAAAGATGAATATTGAAAATATTTAAAACCAGTTCACCAACCTGCCCTCAAACTGGACAAGAGGTTCCAAAGGATGCTCCAGTGGGACCATCAAGTGTGGGTCAAAAATAAGGCGTTACAACCAAGAAATATTCCTCAATACCCCAAGATTTTAACAGCAATTTGTAAGCATTTTCAGCGTCATTGTAATTAGTCCGCACTTTTTATCTCTTTTGTTTACCAGATTTCTTGGGGTATAATAATTTAAAGCAACTGCGCTTGAGATGCCAAAAAAATTCACAAAGTCCAGCAGCTATGCACACGTAATTGGAATGCTAAATATAAAAGATAAGAAGGTGCAGCACTTAGATAGTCCAGAAACGTTCATATATAAAAATATTCTGCTCTCCAGTCCCACCACCAGGTTATTCCACATGAGGAAATAACTCCAACAATAGGCGTAGACTGTTAACCAAAATAACCACCACCATCACTTGTACACACTGGTGCTTACCAGACAGACCGGACCCCCATCACAGAGGTCGGGTCAGCGTGTCTTATATATTCAGTGAACAGATGATGCGTCCACCCACTCCTCGTCACACAATCCTCATCTGATCTCTCAGTGGCGACCGGCTTCCTGGTGCAATCACACACTAAAGCCCTCGTCACATAGATGTCAGAAATCACCAATAGGCATAAAGCTCACTCCTCCCATTCGTCCATCGGATGGTGGCCAATAGAGGATAGATGCGCAATATAGTGTAGTATATTGAGTTTAAAAGTAATTTATTAAATTAAAAATTCATACACTCACATGTTCCTTGGTAACGTTCGCATTGAAACAATTGAGGGAATGTTTCCAACCACCAATATGGCCGCCACGTGTCTCTGCGCGCTGATGTCACACGTCATACGTGCTGACGGGTTTCGTCATAGGCTGACTTTGTCAAAGGCGTTGTCAACGGCAGACGCTGAGTCCTAAATACAGCGAAGTGGATGGCTATTGGCTAAAAAAACAGAGTGCTAAACAGGAAGTGAGGAGACACTTATTCCTCCATTTGCATATCCAAGGTCACTGGGTCAAAAAGGCAAAGCACAACCCTCGTTATGGACACCTAGTGTTCAATTATAGAACTGACCACAGAGAATAGATGAAGAGAGACATAGGCACAAAGCCACAAAGCATGTGGTCTCGCCCCTCTACCATCCATTCCTACATCATCAAGCCCAAAGTAGGGAGCTCACTATAGGCCTCTAGTGTGCGGATGGAAAACACATATCATAGGTGTATCTCCAAACATCCATTAGTGCTGACACATCTCTCCCATACAATATGAAGTTAGCATATCAGATACAACTCAACACTCCATTTATTGGGCAATATATTATGCAGTCGTTCAATAAAAGACTAATAATATCAGGTATCTAACCCAGTAATGCTAAATAAAGCAGATAATTTATAATCGCTGCGCATCGAGCCGGGTGCCACCTGGTGGTTGCAGACACCCATAACTTCATAACGTCACTAATAACATATAAATATTACAACAAATGTATAAAGACATCGATTATAAACATCCCATTTTACAAAAAACAGGTCTAAATGCGGGTGTATACCCCATACTCGATCCTGAATGAACAAAGAAAGAAAGGGCTCTTAGAGACATCAGTAAAACAATAATACAAAAGAATAAAAATACATTTGAGAGAGCAATAATCCAAGCCTATAACTCTCCTCAAGTGATATATAGTAGAATTGGCCAAATGGGAATAACATTGAGCCGGTGTCAACCATTATTAATAGAGTTGAGCGAACCCGAACTGTAAAGTTCGTGTCCGTACCGAACTTTCAGGTGTCCGTGTCCCGAACCCGAATGTTTGAGAAAAAGTCTGGGTTCGGGTTCTGGGTTCTGGTATTTTGTCACACATGTTGAATAGCTGCAGGGCAGCCAATCAACAAGCGTTTCACTGGTTTTCCCTAGAAGCCATCACAGCCATGCCTACTAATGGCATGGCTGTGATTGGCCAGTGCATCATGTGACCCAGCCTTTCTATGAGACTGGAGTCACAGTGCTGCATGTCACATGCTCTCAGGTTAGTGTAGGGAGAGGATGCTGCCGGCGCTGTGAGGGACAGATTGCGAGGAACAGATTGAAGATCTAATAACTAGGTAGAGATTACTACTACTGCTGTGAGGGACAGATTGCAAATCTAATAACTAGGTAGAGATTACTACTACTGCTTTGAGGGACAGATTGCAAATCTAATAACATCTCATCCTGCATTACAGAACGATATGATTACAGAACGATCTCTCATCCTGCATTACAGAAGGATCTGATTACAGAATGATCTGATACTGGACTAGGTAGAGATTACTACTGCTTTGAGGGACAGATTGCAAATTTAATAACATCTCCCATTTTTCTTCCTTTTGCAGCCCTCTAGCACATTCCAGGACTTTTGTACAGCCACTTTTGTTCGGACTTCAATGGGGTTCGGGGTCTGGGGTCAAGTTCGGGTAACGTTCGGTACTGAACCCGAACGTTTCCGTGAAGTTCGGCCAAACCCGCCGAACCCGAACATCCAGGTGTTCGCTGAACTGTAATTATTAATAAATGAGTTGACATCCCACTCTATGTTCATTCCATAAGGGGCATAAGTCTTGACCGGATAAATCCACTTGGTTTTTAAATGGGAAATCTCCCTGACTACATGGCTACCTGTCCAGTTAGCAGTGAATTTGTCAATACCCAAAATCATAGTGCCTTTTAACTGTCTATTGTGATGCAATGCATAATGTTTAGAAAGACTATGGTGTGGGTAACCCTTCCTAATATTAGCGAGGTGCTCCTTAACCCTAGTGACCATTTTTCTTTTCGTCCGGCCTATATATTGAAGGCCACAAGGGCATCTAATAAGGTACACTACATTGATTGAGCTACACGTAATAAAAGGTTTAATTGCAAAAGTCTCCCGTGTTGCCATTGATTCAAAGGAACAAACCTTCCGGGAAATTTGGCTATTAATGCTACATACGGGGCATTTCCTGCATGGAAAGTATTCCTTAATATTTTCAAAAAAGGGGTTCCTAGATGGAGCCTTCACTATATTGGGTGCAACCTGTAACCTCAGAGGGGGTGCCCCTCGAAAAATTACTGGAGGATGGTCTGGGAGCAAAGGGCCCAAGACTCTGTCGTTTTTTAGGACATCCCAATGCTTTCTAAAGATCCTTCTAACCTCCTGATGTTGTTCAGAGTAAGTTGTTAAAAACGCAAACTGAAAGGATGTGTTACCCCTTTTAACTTTAGGTTGTAGCATACCTTCCCTCTCTCTCATATCAGCTTCCTCTAAGGCAGCCTTCAGAAGATCAGGGGAGTATCCTTTTTCAAGGAACCTTTTCTCCAGAACGGCCGCCTCTTTAAGGAAATCATCCCTTCTGGTACAGTTTTTCTTCAATCTCAAAAATTGACTTTTGGGAACTGAATTCAGCCAGGAGGGATGATGACAACTCCTAACATCAATGAAGGCATTCCTATCTGTCTCTTTGAAATAGGTGGAAGTGATCAACCTATCACCTTCCACCATAATCCTAAGATCCAGAAAGTGGATTTCCATTTTACTCATTTCGAAATGTAAATAGTTCAACTGTTCTGGTTGAACTCTGCAAAGAAGGAGGTCAGGGACTCCTCACTACCATGCCATAGGAGGAGGACATCGTCTATATACCTTCTCCAAAGGAGGAGTTGGGGTCTAGGGTGACAACGTCCTCCTCCCACCTGGCCATAAAGAGTTTGGCCATGCTGGGGACGAACTTGGCCCCCATGGCCACACCTCTCTGCTGTAAAAAGAAAGTTCCCCCATACCAAAAATAGTTATGACTCATACAGAAGTCCAATAGGGACAAAATAAAGGACCTCTGTTGCTCCGGTATCGTGGCATCCCTGCATAAAAAATGATCAACCGCCTCCCGGCCATCATGATGCGAAATGATGGTGTACAAGAATGCCATGTCCACTGTCACCAACAGATAGTCATCCTTCCATTCCAATCCTGCTAATAAATTGATAACCTGAGTAGAGTCTTTTAGGAAAGCTGGTGTTTCGCTCACCAAAGGTTGCAACAAAAAATCTATGAATTTACCCACCCTGGAAGTGACAGAGTCAATGCCACTAATGATTGGTCTACCAGGGGGGTTATCCAAAGACTTATGTATCTTCAGAAGAAAATACATAATGGGTATTCTTGGGGCCACAGGAACTAGAGAAGATTTTTCTTTCTTAGTGACAAGCTGTACTTCAAAGGCCCTCTTAACTAATGATACCAGCTCCTTTTTATATTTAGACGTAGGGTTAGAAGGTAAAGTAACATAAATGTCTTGGTCTGACAGAAGGCGTGACATTTCCAACTCATAACTAGCGCAGTCAAGCACCACAATGCCTCCGCCTTTGTCAGCCGGACGCACCACAATATCATTCCTAGTTCTTAGAGATTTCAGACCTGTATTAAACCTGAAATCCTGCCTTTTATTCTTAATAGACACCTTATCTAAATCCTTAATCACAAGGTCCCTAAAGGTGGTAATTGATGGTGCTACTTGTCCTGGAGTGTTGAATAATGAAGCATTAGAAAGATGGGAATTTTTGTACTTATCCAAAGTGGTTACAGTAGTATGCATGGGATTAGTTAAGTATCTCTTCACCTTGACCTTCCGTATATATTTGTGAATGTCTATAAAGGTCTCAAACCTATCAAGTGGCCTAGATGGGGCAAATTTTAATCCTCTGCTCAACACCAATTTCACCTCCTGTGATAGAGGCGCAGAGCTAAGGTTAAAAATGCCCACATTTTTCAAACCCATCTTCTTTTTTGAGCGGACCCTCCCCCCCCCTCTGGACCCTCTCTTAGGTCCGCATTTCTTTTGAGAGGAGGTCTGCCCCTGGGAAAAAAATAAGCACCTCCCCTATGCTGGGGGTAGGGTCTATTGTCTGTGTTCTGGGCTTCATGTGACCTATAAGGTCCATAATCATCCCTTGGGGTTCTTGCTACAGAGCAATCCCCCCGCTGTTCCTTATAATAATTTCCATAATCCCTTACATTCGAATAGCCCCTTCTAGGGGTCCCCTCCTGAGAGGGCTTGATGATGTGGGAATGGATGGTAGAGGGGCGAGACCACATGCTTTGTGGCTTTGTGCCTATGCCTCTCTTCATCTATTCTCTGCAGTCATTTCTATAATTGAACACTAGGTGTTCATAACGAGGGTTGTGCTTTGCCTTTTTGACCCAGTGACCTCGGGTATGCAAATGGAGGACTAAGTGTCTCCTCACTTCCTGTTTAGCACTCTGTTTTTTTAGCCAATAGCCATCCACTTTGCTGTATTTAGGACTCAGCGTCTGCCGTTGACCATGCCTTTGACAAAATCAGCCTATGACGAAACGCGTTAGAACATATGACGTGTGACGTCAGCGCGCAGAGACACGTGGAGGCCATATTGGTGGTTGGAAACATTCCCTCAAATGTTTCAATGTGAACGTTACCAAGGAACACGTGAGTGTATGAATTTTTAATTTAATAAATTACTTTTAAACTCAATATATTACACTATATTGCGCCTCTATCCTCTATCGGCCACCATCCGATGGACGAATGGGAGGAGGGAGCTTTATGCATATCGGTGATTTCTGACATCTATGGGATGAGGGCTTTAGTGTGTGATTACACCAGGACGCCGGTCGCCACTGAGAGATCAGATGAGGATTGAGTGACGAGGAGTGGGTAGAGGCATCATCTGTGCACCAAATTTATAAGACACGCTGACCCGACCTCTGTGATGGGGGTCCAGTCTGTCTGGTAAGCACCAGTGTGTACGGGTGACGGTGGTGATTATTTTGGCTAACAGTCTGCGCCTACTGTTGGAGTTATTTCCTCATGTGGAATACCCTGGTGGTGGGACCGGAGAGCAGCATATTTTTATATATGAACGTTTCTGGACTATCTAAGCGCTGCACCTTCTTATCTTTTAGATTTAGCATTCCAATTACTTGTGCATAGCTGCTGGACTTTGGGAATTTTTTTGGTATCTCAAGCGCAGTTGCTTTAAATGATTAGTTTGCATTGTATTTTTGGAACAATTCTCTGCTGCAGCTTAGTATTATTATCTTTAAATGGATATCTTTGATTTTAGATCTAATTATAAAATAGATACGGATGAAGTTTTTGGGGAATCCACTAACACGTCTGACGATTCGAATGGCATGTTTTTTTATGCGACTTAAGAACTTGGTCACTGCAGAATTGCATGCTGGCTGGGATATAGCCTTTTTTAAAAGGTATATTGCAGAAGGTATGGTGTCACGCCGTTTAAGATGGGAGGTAGCGCCTCAAAGTGACATCTCTGACTTAACTGCCTTGTTCCAATATTTTAATAAAGCAGGGCTTGCTCTGCTTAATTTTATGATTGATCTTAAACAAGAGAAACTGAATAGGCTTAATGAGGAAGTTACAATCCTCAAAGACAGACTCAATCCTTATAGACAGAGTGAGGCATATATTAGGAAATCTGATAACTTGAAAAAAACTCTAGAAAAAGAGGAAAGGGATCAGAAAAATAAAAAAAGGAAAACATTTCTTAGGGATCAGGAAGACTATAGAAGCAATAAAGTATTTAAATGGCAAACCAAAGAGCATATTGTCTCCAAATGGGAACCTCATGGTTCCATCTTGGGGGATGATGAAAAGGCCATTGAAACCCAAATGGAGACCCCAGATACCCCTACCGTCCCTCTGGCTACCCAGCCTAGGGCTTAGGTTAAAAGAGGTGGCCCTAGGGGACATGGAAACAAGTTTGGAGGAAGGTCTAGACAACCAAACTTCACCCATAACCCCTATACCCCATTGATGTCAGATGACTATGGTGAAGCTAGATATATGGTGGAGCACCCCAATAATTGGGATGGTTATGGGAACCCCTCTCAGGAGGGGACCCCTAGAATGGGCTATTCAAATGTAAGGGATTATGGAAATTATTATAAGGAACCACGGGGGGATTGCTCTGTAGCAAGAACCCCAAGGGACGATTATGGACCTTATAGGTCACATGAAGCCCAGAACACAGACAATAGACCCTACCCCCAGCATAGGGGAGGTGGTAATTTTTTTCCCAGGGGGGGACCTCCTCTCAAAAGAAACGCAGACCTAAGAGAGGGTCCAGAGGGGGGAGGAGGGTCCGCTCGAAAAAGAAGGCGGGTTTGAAAAATGCGGGCATTTTTAACCTTAGCTCTGCGCCTCTATCACAGGAGGAGAAATTGATGTTGAGCAGAGGATTAAAATTTGCCCCATCTAGGCCACTTGATCAATTACCACCTTTAGGGACCTTGTGATTAAGGATTTGGATAAGGTGTCTATTAAGAATAAAAGTCAGGATTTCAGGTTTAATACAGGTCTGAAATCTCTAAGAACTAGGAATGATATTGTGGTGCATCCGGCTAACAAGGGCGGAGTCATTGTGGTGCTTGACCGCGCTAGTTATGAGTTGGAAATGTCACGCCTTCTGTCAGACCAAGACACTTATGTTACTTTGCCTTCTAACCCTACGTCTAAATATAAAAAGGATCTGGTATCACTAGTTAAGAGGGCCTTTGAAGTACAGCTTGTCACTAAGAAAGAAAAATCTTCTCTAGTTCCTGTGGCCCCAAGAATACCCATTATGTATTTTCTTCTGAAGATGCATAAGTCTTTGGATAACCCCCCTGGTAGACCAATCATTAGTGGCATTGACTCTGTCACTTCCAGGGTGGGTAAATTCATAGATTTTTTCTTGCAGCCTTTGGTGAGCGAAACACCAGCTTTCCTAAAAGACTCTACTCAGGTTATCAATTTATTAGCAGGATTGGAATGGAAGGATGACTATCTGTTAGCGACAGCGGACGTGGCATCCTTGTACACCATCATTTCGCATCATGATGGCCGGGAGGCGGTTGATCATTTTTTGTGCAGGGATGCCACGATACCGGAGCAACAGAGGTCCTTTATTTTGTCCCTATTGGACTTCTGTATGAGTCATAACTATTTTTGGTATGGGAGAACTTTCTTTTTACAGCAGAGAGGTGTGGCCATGGGGACCAAGTTCGCCCCCAGCATGGCCAATCTCTTTATGGCCAGGTGGGAGGAGGACATCTTCTATGGTCACCCTAGACCCCAACTCCTCCTTTGGAGAAGGTATATAGACGACGTCCTCCTCCTATGGCATGGTAGTGAGGAGTCCCTGACCTCCTTCTTTGTAGAGGTGAACCAGAACAATAAGGGTATCTCTTTACAGTTCAAAATGAGTAAAACTGAAATCCACTTTCTGGATCTTTGGATTATGGTGGAAGGTGATAGGTTGATCACTTCCACCTATTTCAAAGAGACAGATAGGAATGCCTTCATTGATGTTAGGAGTTGTCATCATCCCTCCTGGCTGAATTCAGTTCCCAAGAGTCAGTTTTTGAGATTGAAGAAAAACTGTACCTGGAGAAAAGGTTCCTTGAAAGAGGATACTCCCCTGATCTTCTGAAGGCTGCATTAGAGGAAGCTGATATGAGAGAGAGGGAAAGTATGCTGCAACCTATAGTTAAAAGGGATAATATATCCTTTGAGTTTGTGTTTTTAACAACTTACTCTGAACAACATCAGAAGGTTGGAAGGATCTTTAGAAACCATTGGGATGTCCTAAAAAATGACAGAGTCTTGGGCCCTTTGCTCCCAGACCATCCCCCAGTAATTTTTCGAGGGGCACCCCCTCTGAGGTTACAGGTTGCACCCAATATAGTGAAGGCTCCATCTAGGATCCCCTTTTTTGAAAATATTAAGGGATACTTTCCATGCAGGAAATGCCCCGTATGTAGCATTAATAGCCAAATTTCAGGGAAGGTTTGTTCCTTTGAATCAACGGCAACACAGGAGACTTTTGCAATTAAACCTTTTATTACGTGTAGCTCAATCAATGTAGTGTACCTTATTAGGTGCCCTTCAATATATAGGCCGGACAAAAAGAAAAATGGTCACGAGGGTTAAGAAGCACCTCGCTAACATTAGGAAGGGTTTCCCACATTGTAGTCTTTCTAAACATTATGCATTGCATCACAATAGACAGTGAAAAGGCACTATGATCTTGGGTATTGACAAATTCACTGCTAACTGGTGAGGGAGCCATGTAGTCAGGGAGATTTCCTGTTTATAAACTAAGTGGATTTATCAGGTCAAGACTTATGCCCCTTATGGAATGAACATAGAGTGGGATGTCAACTCATTTATTAATAATGGTTGACACCGGCTCAATGTTATTCCCATTTGGCCTCTTCTAATATATTTTACTTGGGGGAGAGTTATAGGCTTGGATTGTTGCTCTCTCAAATGTATTTTTATTCTTTTGTATAATTGTTTTACTGATGTCTCTAAGGGTCCTTTCTTTCTTTGTTCATTCAGGATCGAGTGTGGGGTATACACCCGCGTTTAGACCTGTTTTTTTGTAAAATCGGATGTTTATAATCGATGGTTTTATACATTTGTTGTAATATTTATATGTTATTACTGACGTTCTGAAGTTATGAGTGTCTGCAACCACCAGATGGCGCCCGGTTCGATGCGCAGCGATTATAAATTATCTGCTTTATTTAGCATTACTGGGTTAGATACCTGATATTATTAGTCTTTTATTGAACGACTGCATAATATATTGCCCAATAAATGGAGTGTTGAGTTGTATCTGATATGCTAACTTCATATTGATGGGAGGGATGTGTCAGCACTAGTGTTGAGCGAACCCGGACTGTAACGTTCGGGTCCGTACCGAACTTTCGGGTGTCCGTGGCACGGACCCGGACCCGGACATTTCAAAAATCGTTCGGGTTCAGTCCGGGGTTCTACTATTTTACTCCATGTGTTGAGAAGCTGCAGGGCAGCCAATCAACAAGCGTTTCACTGGTTTGCCCTTAGAAGCCATCACAGCCATGCCTACTAATGGCATGGCTGTGATTGGCCAGTGCATCATGTGACCCAGCCTCTTTATAAGCTGGAGTCACAGTGCTGCAGTCACATGCTCCTTGGGTTAGTGTAGGGAAAGGAAGCTGAAAGCTTGAGGGACAGATTTGAGACATTTTAAGACCTGATCCTGCATCCTGAGATAGATTACTTTACTACTGCTGTCTGTGCTGTTGCTCTGAGGACAGATAGCAGAAATTAGAGATTTCACATACCGCTGCTTTGAGTTGCAGATCAAGCTCTGCATAAAACAACGATCGCTACGATCATGCTCAACGATCAGATTGTTGGGGGAATTTGAGATTTCAAATACTGCTGCTTAGAGTTGGAGATTGCAGATTAAATTTCATTAGATAGAGTCCTACGTCCTAGTCCAGAATTTTACAGAGTTTAGACAGGGAGTTCGAAAGTCGAAGGAAAGGGATGTGATTGGGTTCCTCGTACACTGACGTCGTGACACTGAGGTCGAATATTTCTCCGACCCAGTG
>BLSH010369162.1:96563-126209 GCA_018402905.1 Glandirana rugosa | reverse complement strand
TTCGGTGTTTCGTACACCAGAGCGGGGAGATGGTAGGTAAGGCTGTAATAGTTCGGGTTTCATCCCTCGAGTGATATCCGGAGATCACACACCTACCTCTTGTGTACAGTATCCACATAGAGGTTTGTAGGTAATCACGACTGATCTCAACTCGCTTGGAGACCTTCAAGCCCAAGACGACCAGGCAGGCTTGAAGCCCTGTTTCAGGCCCAGGCCCAGGCCTGCCTTGGGCTTGCTAGCGTGCCAACGACAGTATAGCAGACAAACGACCCACCGTCCACTGCGACAGTGACATCTCCACCTCCTTCTCCGACTCCGTCGTCGTCTTCTCCTTCGTCAGGTCTCGGCCTCCTCCTGCTTCCTCTTCTGCTGCTGCCTCAGCCTCTTCCTCCACCTCTACAGTGACAGCGTCACCTGCCACCCAGCAAACAGACGATATGACAGCAACCGTGCGATCGTTCGGGTTCCGTCCGGACCCGGACCCGGACTTTGTCCCGAAGTTCGGACGGACCAGCAGAACCCGAACTTCCAGAGGTTCGCTCAACTCTAGTCAGCACTAATGGATGTTTGGAGATACACCTATGACATGTGTTCTCCATCCACACACTAGAGGCCTATAGTGAGCTCCCTACTTTGGGCTTGATAATGTCGGAATGGATGGTAGAGGGGCGAGACCACATGCTTTGTGGCTTTGTGCCTATGTCTCTCTTCATCTATTCTCTGCGGTCAGTTCTATAATTAAACACTAGGTGTCCATAACGAGGGTTGTGCTTTGCCTTTTTGACCCAGTGACCTCGGATATGCAAATGGAGGAATAAGTGTCATCTCACTTCCTGTTTAGCACTCTTTTTTTTAGCCAATAGCCATCCACTTCGCTGTATTTAGGACTCAGCGTCTGCCGTTGACCACGCCTTTGACAAAGTCAGCCTATGACGAAACGCGTTAGAACGTATGATGTGTGATGTCAGCACGCAGAGACACGTGGTGGCCATATTGGTGGTTGGAAACATTCCCTCAATTGTTTCAATGCTAACATTACCAAGGAACATGTGAATGTATGAATTTTTAATTTAATAAATTACTTTTAAACTCAATATACTACACTATACTGCGCCTCTATCCTCTATTGGCCACCATCCGATGGACGAATGGGAGGAGTGAGCTTTATGCCTATCAGTGATTTCTGACATCTATGTGACGAGGGCTTTAGTGTGTGATTACACCAGGACGCCGGTCACCACTGAGAGATCAGATGAGGATTGTGTGACAAGGAGTGGGTGTACGCATCATCTGTGCACCGAATTTATAAGACACGCTGAACTGACCTCTGTGATGGGGTCCAGTCTGTCTGGTAAGCACCAGTGTGTATGGGTGACGGTGGTGGTTATTTTGGTTAACAGTCTGCGCCTACTGTTGGAGTTATTTCCTCATGTGGAATACCCTGGTGGTGGGACCGGAGAGCAGCATATTTTTATATATGAACGTTTCTGGACTATCTAAGCGCTGCACCTTCTTATCTTTTAGATTTCTTGGGGTATTGAGGAATACCGTGTGTCTACACCATCCAAGAATTCCTTGGTTGTAACACCTTATTTTTGACCCATAAGTCCATGAACATATGAAAAAATAGTCGGCACTCCACCTCTTGATGAAAGTTTATTGGACGTGCATAAAAAGTACAAAAAAGCAGATGTGTTTCGGCATCAAGCGCAGACTAATTTAAAATGACAGAAAGCTGGAATTAAGCTTTAACACAATAAAACACACCACAAAACAGTACTGTGCTTTCGTGCATTGGGGTGCCACAAATAATTTGTACCGCAACATACTAAAGCCTCGTACACACGGTTCGACGATCACATACAACAGGTCGTACTCACGACTGTTGTATGCGGAATCGATCGTTCATATGCGCGATTTTGATAATACGACGGTCGCACAAGGGAGTTGTATGAGCAGACTAGAAAACTTGGTCGTACCAACAAGCTCTCATACGACCGTTGTATCGTGTGTACAGAGCAGTTGGTACAACAAAGTTGTATTGTGCAAAACACGCATGCTCCAAAGTCAGGAACGGCAGGATGCTAATTACATGCACCCGAACGTTCTTCTGTGGACATACGATCGTGTAGTGCAGTCAGTATGCTGCATACAACATCCAACATACGATTCGACACGATCGTACGTGCGATCGTCGAACCGTGTGTACGGGGCATTAGACATGCTAAGCATGTTACTGCACATAACCACAATCCACAAGTCTAAATGGGTCCTCAAAATATTTTCACATCATTCTCATAAGGCTTACAGTATATATAAGAACATTGATGTGCAAATACTATACTTTTGGTGTCCCCACTTTTTAACCTCCCTGGGGAATGATTATGTCAGATTTTTGCGTCTCAAAGCGCTACATTGTTTTGCATAGAAATTTGGCGTTTTATATTGTAGGCCTGTAATTCTTAATAACAACTCCCTTAAATCTGTCCAAACAAGAGTCTAGTAGACATCCTGGGTATGATAAAGTTTGAAACAACGAAATCATAAATTATAATATAATAAATATCTATAAATAATCATCTAAAATAATAATATACATAATAAAATTTATTCAATAATGTAATCAACTTGCAGAATTGTCGCTGTCATTACTTTCAGTGTCTGATGACGAATTTCATCACGAATCAGTATCGCTCAATTCTGCAAGTGATTATTATTTACTATCGCTATTTTCTAGCTGGTGAAAAACTGCTTTTGACGTAAAGGGTCGCTTTTTGGATGCCATGGACATTCTCAAGTTTCCAGGCAGAAAGAATGCCATATATAATATAAAAGTGCATGCAGGGCATTGGACAAAACACTAGGGACAAAAGGAATGTGAAATGATGTGATACAGTAATGTAATCTTACAGATTACAGTGTACTGTATGTGTTATGTGTGTTCCATTTTTTGAATTTGCCACCAGGCTCCGCCCCCATGCGACGCGGCACTTGCAGGGAACGGAGCCCGGCACACAGTACATCGGGCAGAGGACACAGCGCACGGGGGGGGGGGGGGCTGGCATTGCAGGATCCTGGGGACAAGGGAAGTAACTTTGCCTGGGTCCTGTGATGCAATCATGAGTGTGGCTCAGGGTTACTGCTTTTGCTAGTGAAAACTCACCCCGAGCAACACTCGGGATTACCGATTGGGAGGCTACTGTAAAAGCCATGATCCACCAAAAACAGTGCTGTGCCTGGCTAAAAAATAAGCTGTACCTGTGCAGCATGGTCTTCCCCTCATGTCTCCCAGTCCCAGAAGAAGCACTGAAGCAGCAGATAATACTGTACATTTTGCGCACCTAAGAGCCTAATTAAAGCTTCCTTCATGATGGCAGGCTACATATGAGCAGCTGTGCAAACTCCATACCGGCTCTGATGTCACAGGTGCCCAAATTTAGCTGATCTAAAATGTGTGATTTAACCAGCAGTGGGGACATTTGTACTGGTGCCTGGTCCAGTCTGGACCATTATGGATGGGAGCAAAACGCCACTTTTTTGGCAACCTTGGGCACTTGGGCAGTGGGCTGGTTGGGGGGGTATTTGGACCCCCCTAGCCAACTCCCCCACCCTGCTTAGCTATGCCCCTGGTGCCAATGCAAAAAATAAATAAATAAATACTGTTTGGTGATGAGAGCCCTCCATTTTATGCAACTTTCAGGGCGACATGGGAAAAACACCTATCTCTCAAATTATATGCTTTAGGGATGCCTTTAAGCTATCTGTGGGTTTACAGAACAGCATTGTTCTCTGGGCAGTGTCAATTGTATTCTTGTATTATATAACTTTTATATAACCTTTTTTTTATTGTACATTATTGCTAGGCTTACATAAAGCATCAACACTCCTATCTGATTAATTTTAACTTGATAAAATATCTGTTTTTAGCTAATGTTTGCTGTGACACATGTTTGTTATCTAGCAGTATTAGGTCAGAATTGAGCAGTTAAAGTAGCAAACAGAACAAACCTAAGATCTTTCTGATGCGTTACACTTCAGAATAAAATAAAGCTAAATCCTTCAACTTGGTAACAAGTGCCAACAGTGGCAAACAATGTTTCATAGCATAGTGGGTGATCTTCTTTTAGTGCAGTATCTCATTGCATTGTCCACAAAGTTTAATAAAAGATCAACACACATAAAAACACTCAAAAAACACAGCCACATATTCTGGAGATTAGACAATTGTTATAAAGGAATAACAATTACAGAGCCTTATTTCTGTGGGGAAAGACCACCTGTCGCTCTATATGGCTGAAGGACCCTTGGAAGCACTGTGACATATACCAACAAGGGAAAGTGATGAATTCTTGTTGGAGCACAGCAGGGCCTAAATAATAGGGATTGGGAGGGTAAAAATTGTATTTACACTGACAAGGATATACAGTACAGAGGTCTGCATGTTTTCCATGAGACATAATTTAATGTTCTGCATATGATCCATATGCACATGCATGCATATAGACATAGGGTTAGCTGGGTGAAATTGAGTAATTTTTTAGCATTTATAGAGATACTGTTGTAAGGCCATGGTCCATCTAGTCTGCATATGTCCCCTGCAGTTCCCCTGCAGGTGGTCTGAGGTACCTGCATTATGTACTGCACACTAATTGATGCACATGTCATATTTATATATGTTCTGAGGAAGCAGGCGAGATCCAGGAAATGTGTAACAATTCGCAAATCAAACTATCAATGTCATCTGTGGGGCAAAATCTGTGTAATTTAAACACTGTAATAACTTCATTGTAAGCCTTTTAAGTAGGCCATATTTCAAAAGGGAGAGATAAAGAACATTTTATTCATATATAGAAATTAAAATGGATTATGCCAGATACATGAGGCAGAAAAATAATAATGGTACACTCAACATTATGTAAGCCTTTGTAGTAGTTCACATGTGAACAAAGAGAAACAATGCACTTTTTATTCAGAAATAAAAAAATTGCATTGGATTATGTCAGAGACTGAAGGCAAAACAATAATAAAGGTACACTGAACATCATGTAAGCCTTTGTAGTGGTTCACATTTAAAGATGAGATAAGGCACTTTTTATAAATAAAGATGACAGTGGATTATGTCAGAGACAAGAGGTAGAAAGATTACAGAGACACGTTGCACATCATGTAAGCCTTTTTATTAGATTGCATTTGAACAGGAAAAACAATGCACTTTTTTATCTAGAAATAACAATTAGGGGATTATGTCAGGGCCACAAAACAGAAATATCCTACATATCCACATCTAGGTTTATGTAAAGACAAAGAAAGAGAGATGTATAGGGTGCTCTGTGGGAAAAGGACCTCCTGTGGATTTCCTTGATCTCTGGGCCACCCGTCACTTGGGCAGCACTTTGTAGATGTTGAAGGGTATAAAGGAAAAAGAAAATGCAGTAAAACCAATCTTTATTTAGAAGACAACATTTAAAAACACTAATAGAATAGATGTGTTAGTCAAGCTCATCAATCCCATTTTGACATGATAGCTGGTTTCCTGTCACGGTTCTCTCCACGTCTCATACGCCGGCCAGCAGCTATGGGAAGGGTAGGATGCCTATGCCCTGCTTCCGGGAACCAGCCTGGAATGCACACACCAGAAGTGACGTCTAAAGGGGCAGTTACATGTTTTGGAGCATGCACAGAGCTCCTTTATCAAACCCCGAGTGCATGCTCTGAGCTCTGCATGTGCTCCAAAATGTGTAAGATTGCATAAAAATCCGCGCTTTCCTTGCAAAATTGTAGACTCTACTGAGACAATTGCGTTAGTTGGTTTATTTATTATCCAAGGACACAGTGAGGCTTCATCATTAGAAAATAATTTTCATAAGTAACAGTTAAAAACAATGGAAACAATAAGATAATCAATTACCAAAAAAGCCTGATGTAAAAAAAAGTCCAAATATGGTTGAAAAATGGTGGAAGTTAAATTGGGGTTAAAGTGAAGTGAAAACAAAGCTGCCACTCACTGATCCTGCGGGTGGGTACCTATAAGGGAGAGATCAGAGAGGTCACCATGTGCCGTCCAAGGGGGAAGGGAGGATGGATTCCACCTGCCTTGTGATGCAGACCCAATGATTGCAAACCCGATGGTTGTGTCTCACTGTGCGGGAGGTGAGTTTCTCTCCGCTTCTCACCACCACGGCTGGTACTGCTGCGATGACGTGGGCTGTCGGCTCGTGGAGGGGTGTGCACTGCGATTTGCTTGGACCTACACTGACTGCTGGGGTGGCTGAATGCAATAGCCTGTCACAGTGACGACATGCTTCCTGCTTCGGCACTTTGTCAAGTCCTGTGACAGGCAAGGAAGGGGAGTGATTTGTAGTTACTTGTCAATTGTTAACCCTTTAGGTTTTGGTGACCCCAGAAGTAGCAATAAGAACATGGCCATCTTCCGGTGACACGCTGGGACTCTAAGGTACTTCTAATTATGTATAATTGGTAATTGACCCTATATATTGCTGGACCGGGGGTGCATGATGAATGTGACAGCCCCATATGGGTACTTCATAAATAACCATAAAAAATATATATTTTAAAAAAAAAACAACAAATTGGAAAAAAATTAAGAATAAAATGAATTTAAAACTTGAGCTGCATATGCAATAAACCCCTATATGCAAAAAAAAAAAAAACCCACAACGCATGAAAATTGATAAACAACAAAAAAAAAACAAACAAAAAAAAACACAGGCATGAAAATTGATAAAAAAAAACCACAGTGCATGAAAATTCATAAACCAAACCATAAATTTTTTTTAAATAACACGGCTTCCAGGATTAGACTAGGTGATTGGTCTCCATTTCTTCATTTAGGCCATAAGGAGATAAAGTATTTAATTTGAAGATCCAAAAAGCTTCTTTTTTACAAAGAAGTGCAAATTTGTCATTGAATGTGAGAGACCTGTCTGTGATTTTTTTCAATAACTATGACCTCCAAGCATTTAATGTCATGGTTATGGTGAGTTAAAATATGGCGGGGTACACTGTGTTGATCATCACCCTTGTGTATGAGCCTTCTATGTTCTCCTATTCTCTTTCAGAGAGGGCGTATTGTTCGGCCTACATAAAGTAAATTGCATGGACATCTCAGGATGTAGATGACGAAATCTGAGGAACACGTGATGAACTGCCTGATGTGGAATTCTTGGCCCTTGGAATCAGTTACGCTGGACTTGCCATGTTGTATAAACTGGCAGGTTAGGCAGGCTCTCTTCCGACATTGGAAGATCCCCGTCCTGGTGTCAAAGAATGACCAAATGTTAGGGAGTGATGTCAGCTCATCTCCCTGCCCCCGCACTGCTCCTCCTAGTGCGGGAGGACCTGGAGTCTATGTCGATGCCACCCCTCTGTGGGCGGCCTCGGCCTGGACCACCATGTCTGGTGTGGGCATCAGCGCCGGAAGTGACGTCAGGAGACCGCGCCGGCCTCGTCACTTCCGGTGGGACCGAGATTTAACCCGACATGGGGGAGCGTCACAGCTGTGGCCTCTGTGTGATGGCGCCAACACGTGGATGCGGGCTGGGTGGCTTCCTCTGCTTTAGGTGAGTACTAGGACTGCTCTAGGGCATCTACTGCATACTCTGGTGGCTATGCTGGTTCACCCTGCACCTTATCTGTGGTGCATGGGACGGACAACAGCCACCTGAAGACAGTTCTATGTAAAATGCGAGGCTGCACTGGGTTTATATTGTACTAGTAGTGTTGGCCCACCCTGTGTCTGGCTGGTTAACTGGGATGGACCTTATACACTTTTGCACACTGTGGAATGGAAGTAGTTGTGGGGGTAGTGCCTCACTTTGTGACAATGCTGTATGTACATTTATGGTCATTTTTAAATTCCTATTACATGTATTTGCCCCTAGGTGGCCAGCTCACCCCCTTCCTTTCCCATGTTGGACAGGGGCGTATGGCTGTGGCGCCCTGGCTGTACGCTAGTCTCCTTCACTTGGGGACGATGCTTCTTCATCTCACCACCTATCTCTGCGTTGCCTTGGTCCAATATCTACCCATGCAGGACAGGTGACTCTGGCATCCCTGCTTCTTAGGGTCTTCGGTGGCTGGAGGTAGCACCTTTGTGTGTGGGGGGGACGAGGTGAGCGGCTCAGGGAAAGAGAAGTTATGTTCTTTCATGGTGAGTACGTTGTTCTGTATTGTGTTCTTTATATTATGTACTTTTCATCTGTGCCTACATAGTATACATATATATATATATATGATATAACTATTTTAGATTGTTATCTGCACTAGAATACTAAATTGGGACCACCCTGGACGAAGCAGGAAAGCTGCGAAACGTTGGTGGAACTGAATGAATCCCATGATGTATTCACGATGAGAGTATGTTGTAGATTCTGTATCGTTCCTTTTGATGAATGATCATGTCAAGTTTATACTATGCTTGTAATAAAATTATGAAATTTTAATCATAAGTTTTGATCATTGCTCACTATTGGAATATGTCCCATAAAATCCCTATTTTCTGTGTTTTTGGCTCGCTGTTTGCCCTGACAGTGTGTCTGGACAATAATTTTTGCTAGATTTTCTCCTGGGAGGGGGACATCATTCCAATATCTTTTTATCATTGGTTTATGTTAATCATTTTCTGTTATAAATAACTAATGTTATTCGATCGAGTGCTGCCTTCCAGTTTGAGCCTGCTTGGAGCCAAAATATTTTTGAGGGTTTTTGGCTCTTCTGAAGGTGATCTGGGGGACTGGTAATACTCCTTTTAGTTTCGGGTCTAGTTGTAAAATCTTCCAGTGGTTACGGATAACTCGCGAGATCTTTCTATATTGATTGTTATAGCCTGTAATAAATCTGATTCCATTTTGTTCATGATTATTAGAGGGAATCAGACTTGTCTCCCTACTTTTATGTTTTTGGAAAGCCTCCTCTACTAGGGGTTCTGGGAATCCTTTTTCCAGAAATTGTTTGGCTGGGGATCTCCCCTGATCCTCATAATCCTCCTGCTTTGTACAGTTGCATCTCAGGCATCTGAATTGGCCTCCTGGAATATTTTATCTCCATGATGGATGGTGACAGCTGGTGTAGTGTAGATAGGGGTTACCGCTCGTCGGTTTGCAGTAGTTGGAAGAAATGATGGTATGATTCTCGTGATAGTTCCAGATCCAAGAATATTAATTTGGTTTGGTCAATTACATGGGTGAAACTTAGGCCCAGCTTGTTGTTATTACAATGGGCAGCGAAGGCCTCAAATTCATTGATTGTCCCACTCCAGATGATTAGAATATCGTCAATGTAATGACCATAATAAACCAGATGTCAAGCAAACGGATTGTTGTTCCAAATGGTGTGGTCTTCCCAGTATGCCATGGCGATATTGGCATAGCATGGGGAAAAGTTAGCTCCCATTGCTGTGCCTTGTGACAGAAGATAAAACTGGTCCAGAAAGGTAAAATAATTATGTTTAAGGCAGAATTCAGTGCCTTCAATTACAAAACTTGCCTGTCGGGAATTGATTGTAAGATCTTTATATAAGAAGTACTGCAATGCTCTGATCCCTACATCATGGGGGATTGATGTGTACAGCGAGCTGACATCCAGAGAGGCCCAGAAGTAGTGGTCCTCCCATCTGTACTGGTGTAGGATTTCCAGAATATGCCCTGTGTCCTTGATGAAGGCCAGAAGTCTCCAAACGATTAGTTGCAGAAAGTGGCCTATATATTGCGACAGACCACTAAGAAAGCTATTAGTGCTGGCTGCAATGGGACGCCCTGGTGGTTTATTTAAGGATTTATGTACCTTGGGCAGATGGTAAAAGTAAGGAGTGCTGTTAATTTCAGGTAGTAAAAATTGCCTCTCTTGGACTCCATCTCCATAGGCTTCGTTAACTAGGATTTTTAGCTTATTTTGAAACTCAGGAAGGGGGTCTCTCCTTAATGTTGTGTACGTGTTACTATCAGACAGGAGTCAATGGGCCTCATCTAGATAATCTTTTTTATTTTGAACCACTAGGCTGCCGCCTTTATCTGCTGGTTTGACAATGATATTGTTGTTCAATTCCAATTCTCTCAGAGCTCTCTTTTCATCTTGGGTCAAATTGTTGTTATTTTTCTGATTTGTATTGCACATAGCAATAAAGTCTTGATATACAGCTTGTGAAAAGGTATCAATATATTGGCCTTTGGATTTAGTTGGAAAGAAGGAAGATTTTCTCTTTAGGCCCGTGTGTTTGACCTCTGGATCAATATACCATTCGACCGGTTGTGTGCTTGTGAGGCCTTCCTCCCAGAGGTCCCCTAGAATCTTGATAGCTTCCAAGTCTTCGTCATCATCCAATATTTCATTAGGTTCTGCTGAGGTTGTATGTTCAATCTGCCCGCTGAATCTCCGGTTTTGAATTGAAGAAATGTTGTTTCAATGTTAACAATCTAGTGAAGTTGATAAGGTCTTTAAATAGGCCAAATTGGTTGGGTCCAATTCTGCCCCTTTTAAGCTGTAGGTTGACAGGTTGAAAATTTTTATTGTGCTCTCAGCCTGGTTCAGCAATTATCTATCCTGCCTTTTTTGTTGCTTATATTGGCTCCATTTTCCTCCTCTTCTTCCTTGGACAGTTTTCTTTTGTTTTTTTCTTTTATGGTGCTCTTTGGAGACTGTACTAAGTTCAGTGTTGAGGTACTATTTTGCAAAGGGGATCCTGTGTCATCCATGGCTTACGTTGTTATGCCCACTGGGTTCTGGGAGAAGGTCTCTAAGTCCCTCATCAGGGGGCTAAAACTGTTGGAAGTAGGTAAATTGAAGCCCTATGTGGACTTGGGGGTCCTTGGAGGGGGTGGGGCCTCCTTGTGTTTCACTGTTAGTGGTAGTACCTTATCAGTGATTGCATGTTGCACTTTCGGATTTGACTTAGTTGAAGGTTCATTTCTTCTGGGTATAGATTCCTGAAGATGTTCCAATCCGTTGCCTGATGGGGAAGAGGGTGGTTGTTTTCCTATCATTGCTGGTGGATATTGTCTGGTGCTTGGGGGGACCACTTTATAGGGGGAACATCAGTGTCGATGTTGCGGCATGGGTTTTTTCGATTGGTTGGATGCAGTGGTCTTAGTTGCTTTCGGGGGTGCTGGATTGCCCATCCTGATTCTTTTGGAGTCTCCTTCTTTCCAGTTGAACACTTTATTCATCCTATAGTCTTCTATGTCCCTTTGAAGTACTTCAAGCCATTTGTTGTGAAGACAGGATGATTTGTATTTTTCTACTTCTTTTGTGGCATTAAGCACTCGTGTTTTGGCTATTTCTAGCTTTCTTTTCCTTTGATCTATTACGCATTGCATACACTTGGTGGTGCAAAATTCTGCTAGCATCTCCCACTCCTTTCGGAGATCGGGATTGAGGAAATTGCATTGTTTTTTAATGCGTAGGCCCCTAGGGGTGATTTTGAGATCCAAATAGTGTTGGAGAAAGGGCAAGTCCCACCATTGCGTATCTTCATATTCTCTAGCATGTTGTAAACTTAAAAACACTTTCCTCATTAAGACTTCAAAGTCTTCAGAGTGAGGTGGCTTGTTTTCCCCTGCACATGTTGGTTGCTCTATACTGTTGGAGGTAAGATGTTTTATAGCTTTATTGAATATATCCTCCAATTTATTTTGTCTGCCAGAAGCCATGAAAAAAAAAAAAAAACCCAACACAAACGAACCTGTATGAATAAATAAATAAATACGTAGCCTATGACAGCTCTAAAAATTGGTTATAGACTAAGAAGATTGCTGCAAACTACACATTTTTTTTTTCTTTGGTTTATCAATTTTTATGCACTTTTTTTTTTTTTTTTATCAATTTTCATGCGTTTTTTTTTAATCAATTTTCATGCGTTGTGTTTTTTTTTTTGTTTTGTTTTTTGCATATAGAGGTTTATTGCATATACAGCTCAAGTTGTATACCACCCCAGACTTGCTCATCCATGCCTTTATGGACCTTGCTTTATGCACTGGTGCGCAGTCATGTTGGAACAGGAAGTTGGGAGCATTAAATTGTCCAAAATGCCTTGGCATGCTGACACCTTAAGAGTTCCTTTCACTGGAACTAAGGGGCCAATCCTAACCCCTCAAAAAGAACCCCACACCATAATCCCCCCCTCCACCAAATTATTTGGACCAGTGCAAAAGCAAGGTCCATAAAGACATGGATGAGCGGGTTTGGGGTGGAGGAACATGTCTAGCATGTCTAGCATGCACAGTCCTGACCTCAACCCAATAGAACATGTTTGGGGTGATTTAAAGCAGACACTGTGAGTAAGGCCTTTTAGTCCAACATCAGTGCCTGACCTCACAAATGCGCTCCTGGAAGAATGGTCAAACATTCCCATAGACACACTGCTAAACCTTGTGAATAGCCTTCCCAGAAGAATCATATGTTACGGTTACATTAGTCTAACACACCAGTCCCAGTTGTGGAGTGTTTGGCATGGTAATGGCGGCGATCTGCAATTTTTATCGGGACTGCGATATTGCGGCGGACATGTCGGACGTTTTTGATACTTTTTTGGGACCAATGACATTTATACAGCGATCAGATCTAAAAATAGCCACTGATTACTGTATGTCATTGGCAGGGAAGGGGTTAACACTAAGGGGGCAGTGAAGGGGTTAAATGTGTTCCCTGTGTGTGTTCTAACTGTGGGGGGCAGAGCTGACAGGGACATAACAGATCTAACTGATCCCGATCACAGGGGTCTGTAGATCTGTCATGCCCCCCCTCACAGAGCGGGGAACCGCCATGTTTACATCGGCGGTTCCCCGTTCTGGCTCTCTGTGACCAGATTGAGGGACTCCGACGGACATCAAGTCTGCCCCACCCTCGGGCACGCTCACATGCCGGCGGCGCAGAGAGCACGCCTGCCACGAGCAGAAGGGGAGGCTGTCTATTGATGGCCTCCCGGCAAAGCAGATCTGCGCTGTAGCCGTCAAACGGATCTCAAGTGGTTAATCCAGGACACATATGAATTACACAGGTTCTGAGGCTAATTTAATGCAGATAAGGCACCAAGTAAGTTTAATTACCACCTTAATCAGCCACAGAACCTGTGAATGTAATATGTGTCCTGGATTAAAGGGATGATGTGGCAACCCTAGCCTCAACACCCCAGGGGTCAGCGCTCATCCACAACAGCAAAATGATGTCCAGCTGAACCTGGATGCTCGTGAGTTGCCTGCCATAACATTGTTGACTAACCTCACAAAATTATTATCTAATTTATCTAAGAATTTAGATAGTAAAAATCATGCTAGTGAGGCTGTGAGAAATAGTGTTGATGTTGATAATTCTGTTGCTATGGTTTGGGCGCCACCTGCTGTCCCTTCAGCTAATTGCACCCAGTCATCAGCCTCAAGCTCAAAGTTGTTTTCTGCAGCTCTTTCAGCTAGTTTCAGCAATACTAGGATGCAAAATATTCCTGAGACTTGTCTTAAAGAGACATTGCCTGTTGAAGTTTCTCCTCTTGGTTATCATCTCGCCAAAAGTGTAAAAGAAAAAATATGAAGGGGAGAATATGTGGACATTTTATCACTCTTGCCATCTGCTAAGGCGTTTATGTCAAAACCTTAAAAGACAAATGATAAGGAAGAGGATAGGAGAAGGCATTTAGCCAAGTCATTTAATAATTGGCTACAGGCTTTCTGTATTTTTAGTAGCATCCTGTGTGAAAAGTGTCCAAGTAAGAGTGCTGGTCTTTTCAACACATTGACATAATTCTAGAGTAGGGATGGACCGAACAGCCCCCGGTTCGGTTCGCACCAGAACATGCAAACAGGCAAAAAATTAGTGCGAATATTCGAACACCGTTAAAGTCTATGGAACCCGAACAGGAAAAATCAAAAGTGCTAATTTTAAAGGTTTACATGCAAGTTATTGCCCTAAAAAGTGTATGGGGACCTGGGTCCTGCCCTAGGAGACATGTATCAATGAAAAAAAATGTTTAAATCAATAGTTTTTTCAGGAGCAGTGATTTTAATAACACTTAAAGTGAAACAATAAAGATGAAATATTCCTTTAAATAATGTGCCGGGGGGGGTCCCTTAGTTTGCTTGTAAAAGGGCGCACCTCTGTGATGTTCAGAATATAGCCAGAGAAAAATGACATTTCCAAAGGAAAAATTGGCATTTATTATCGCGTCTGTAATGTATTGCCGGCTCCCGGCAATATACAGAAAAATCACTGAAAAAATTTGTGTGGGGTCCCCCCCCAATCCATACCAAGCTCTTTGGGTCTGGTTCAGATTTATGGGGAACCCCGCACCAAAATTAAAAAAAAAATGACGTAGGGCCCTCCTTAAATCCAATCCAAATCCTTATCCGAGCATGCAACCTGGCGAGCTAGGATAGGGGGGGGTGAGCAAGCGCCCCCCCTCCTGAACCGTACCAGGCTACATGCCCTCAACGTGGGGAGTATGGGTGCTTTGGGGCAGGGGGGGCTCTGCGCCCCCCCGCCCCAAAGCACCTTGTCCCCATGTTGATGGGGACAAGAGCCTCTTCCCCACAACCCTGGGCTGTGGTTGTGGGAGTGTGTGGGTGGGGGGCTTATCGGAATCTGGAAGCCCCCTTTAATAAGGGGGCTCCCAGATCCCAACCCCCCCTATGTGAATTAGTATCGGGTACATCGTACCCCTACTAATTCACCAAAACTGTCAAAAAAAAGAAAAAGACAGGAGACAATTAGGGACAAGTCCTTTATTAAAAAATAAATAATAAAAATAAGTGTCCCCCGTTGTAATCCATCATCAATCACGGCGAGCGACGGACCCAGAAAAAAAAAAAAAAAAAGCAGCAACACCTCCTCCATGGGAGGGCTCCCGCCGACTGAGCTGGCTTTGTGTTGACGATTTATTTATATGGCAGTGCGAGGCCACTTGGCGACGTACGTGCATGACCCGACCCTATGACGTCACATGATGTCAGAAGGGGTGGGGTCGCTCGCTTACGTCGCCGGGTGGCCCCGCCCTGCCATATAAATAAACTGCCATAACAAACAGAGGGCAGACGGCCGGAGCCCTTCCATGGAGGAGGATCTGTGCGCATCGTCTGCGCGCAATGCATTTTAGGGCGCTCCGTAGCGGCGAAGTCGCTGTGAATGCCCCATAATGTACTTAATTTGACAAACGGGCGAACGCCCGATGTTCGAGTTGAACTTACCTTTGACTCGAACCACGGGCCCATCCCTATTCTAGATGCATTACAAAATGTTGGTGGTTCCGTGTGATTTTTGTACGATGAGTCATTCCGACAAAAACTTGCGGTGCACCCCAGGTTGAGATGTGGAGTGAAAGATGTCGGCTTATGGCTGAATCTTTTTGTAGCCAATGGCCCCCTTAGGGGTGGCTGGTAATTGTGGTTCACCTGCCACTTTATTGAGGGAATAAACTTTGATAGGGTAGGGACGACTGTGGGATGCCCAAAAATCAATAATACAGGACCATGTTATATACTCCGTATACACACTCCTTCTTCCTCCAGCACTGACACTTGCTGACCCTTACACTCCTTCACTTCTCTCCTGAACAACACTTGTTAGGCCTGAAGGCAAATTTATCAAGCCTCCATTACATCTTCCTCCACCCTAGCTAGCACATGGTGAGGCCTGCACTTTTACCAGCAGGACCTCTGGACTGCCTGTAACAGGCAAGGGCCATGGCCCTCAGATTGTAAGGCCACGGGCCCTCAAAGTGTAGCTGAGTATGTTGGTGATAGCTAGGGTTCAATGGACTACTGCTTCCAGCCCATCCTCTTCCAAGCCACCTCAGCCCTCCTGGCTGCTCCGGCCTGCTCCACTGCCCACTGACTCTGCTTCCCTGACTGGCTCCTCTGACCTCCACAGACTGTCCACTGTACACTCCCAGCCTGCTCCAGTCCATTTTCCAGCTCCCAGGGTGGTCACTCATCGACAACAACATGATTGGATCCTTTAAAGAGCCTTTCCTGTAGCCTCTCTGTTGCTCTCCTGCTCCCTTGTGCTGCTCCAGTATCCAGCTTCGCTCCTGGCTGCACCCAAGCCACCAGGCCTCAAGGTCACCTCCCACCTGTTGTTACACTATCCATGGTGGCCACAATGGGCCTACCATGTGAAGATTCAATATTATTGTGAACCTTAGGGAGATGGTGAAAGTAAGGTATAGAATAATAGTCTCTCAAAAGAAAAGAAGCCAAGGAAGAGGTGGGATCACTGCAAAGTTTTTTGTAGGTGCTGGTATCTGAAAGAAGTCTTAGAGCTTTGGCCACATAGTCAGTCCTATTCTGGACGACAATGCCACCACCTTTATCTGCCGACTTAATAATTAAATCATGTTGCTTCATTAATGCAACCAAAGCAGTTTCTCAGGGGAAATCGGCTAAGACCACTGTATAGGAACTTTCCACAAAGGGTCCCTTAGCGTGAGTAGGAAAGAAAACTGATTTGGGCTTAAAGGTGGAATTAATAACAGGAGGTGAAGTAGCTAAATGCTGCATGAACAATTTGAGCGATCCATCCTCAGATGACAGTGTTTCCAATGTGTCAAGATGATTTATTGTAAAATTGGTTTAATGTCTCTATGTTATTCTCTTTAATCTTTTTGGGCTGTTTAGATAAAGACCGTGGGATGGGGGCGGTCCTAGGGCCACAGGATATGACAAGATGGGGAGAAAGGGAGCGTGAAGGAAGGAAAAGGTCAAGCAGGGAAGGAATGGGTTTGGGTTGGGGATGGGAAGAAGAGGTGGAAGCTGAAAGATGAGGCAAAATGGGACCAGGAATGGGGGCACAGAGTTACTCCTGTGGGGACCAGAGAAAACAGAAGATGAATTTTTCTTATTCCAAGAAAAAACCTATTGTTTTTGTAGTCTGTAATGTCCCATATGAATTTTCCCAACTTAACATTGATGAGAGAATCTTCATCCCTCTTCTGCAACCAAGAAAGGGGAACAGTATAAACATATTTAGCAATATTTATAGAAAGCATCTGGATTTCATGGATATACTTCTCTAATTTTTGAGTACGATGGGTAATTAATACACCCATCCATTTGAATGTACAAAATTCAGCTATAACTGTCCATTCCTTTTGGCCATCAGAATCCACTTAAAGTGGGCAATGTTGGAGTACTCTGAGGCCTCTGGGTGTAATTTTGTGTTCACGGTATTTAGTGAGAAAAAAACTATCCCACCACTGTTTATTGCCATCTTTCATCAATCTCTCCAGATGTTGGAATTTTCCACAGAGGTGATGACAATGTTTGCCCACCAAAGTGGCTGTGGGGGAAAAAATGGAAGGTGATAAGGTGGTATATAAGTCATCTAGTAGGTCATGCCTACAAAGTTCAACATCTAGTATGATGTTGGGCTGTGGAATAGGGGGAGGGGTGGGAGATTGGGCCATACAAGAGAGGGGGGAAAAAAAGGGAAGAGGGATACAATAAACCTGAATATGTAGCACTCAAGGGTCCAACAAACACAGTATATATCAAGTGTAAGGTGCAATAACAGTAATAAAATGTTCCTTCTAGTAAATTGGTATGCACAATGGAATATTAATAAAACCAATGGAATATTAATAAAAAACAAAGTCTTACAATTGATGAATAGATAAAAAGATAACAACAATATTCCAAAATGAAGATTAGTCCATGAATATAGCACCAGAGGCAGCCGTCTGTGGTGAACTTGAACCCAAGCTCATAGAGAACTGTGAAGAAAAGCAAAGAAGAGAGACGCCTCTAAGTGCAATAAGTTGAGATACTTTATTAACCCCTCCAGATCCGCGCTATTGCCGAAGTACAGCTCCAGCGCGGATCTGTATTGCCGGGACAATGTCCATGGACGTCTTCCCCTGTGCACGCTCGATGTCCGCTCGAGACCCGCGATCGCCTGACAGAGCTGCAGAACGGGGAACCGCCGATGTAAACAAGGCGGTTATCCATTCTGTTACAGGGGACATGACAGATCTACTGATACCTGTAACTGGGATCAGCTAGATGTTATGTCCCGGCCAGCCCGCCCCCCCCCCCCCCACAGTTAGAACACACTCAGGGAACACTGTTAACCCCTTCACTGCCCCCTTAGTGTCAACCCCTTCACTGCCAATGACATTTATACAGTAATCAGTGGACATTTACATTTCTGATCACTGTATAAATGTCATTGGTCCCAAAAAAGTGTCAAAAATGTCCGACATGACTGCTGCAATATCGCAGTCCTGATAAAAATCGCAGATCACCGCCATTACCAGTAAAAAAATAAAAATAATAAAAACGCCATAAATCAATTCCTATAGTTTTTAGACGCGATAACCTTTGCGCAAACCATTCAATATACGCCGATTGCGATTTTTTTACCAAAAATATGTAGAAGAATATAAATCAGCCAAACCCGATGAATCATTTTTTTTTTCTTTGGATTTGTATTATAGCAAAAAGTAAGAAATATAGTTCTTTTTTGCAAAATTGTCACTTTTTTTGTTTATAGCGGTGATCAGAAATGACGCAGAGGTGATCAAATACCACCAAAAGAAAGCTCTATTTGTGGGAAAAAAAGGACGCAAATTTTGTTTGGGTACAACGATGCACGACCACGCAATTATCATTCAAACTGCGACAGCGCTGAAAGCCGAAAATTGGTCTGTACAGGAGGGGGTCTTTAAGTGCCCAGTAAAGAAGTGGTTAAAAGCAGCCAAATAAAAACTCACAAGTTTGAATGTGATAGCAAGCACAGCATTCATCCATAGAATGGGAGAAGGGTGGGGGAAGCCAATCCAACCAAAAGTCCTGTGTTGAACTGTGGCAGCGTCCTGTGTTGAACTGTGGCAGCGTCCTGTGTCCTCCACCGCCGTGTGTTGGAAAAATGGCTGTTCGGCGAGAATTAGCAGGCTGGCTCTGATGGTAGTGGAAGCCGCGCTACTTCGTCAGGCAATGGGAGAAGTGAATGAGCTGAAAGGGCTGGTACGTGCAGTCATTAAAAAGACAGGCTACAAGGGGAGGAGTCAACATATACAATACATTTGATCAACCAAATACAGAAAATAAGCTGAGTTATTGATACAATAAATGATGGCAAATATCAAAGGGCTGCATAGACTATAATATAAAGCAAACCAGAAAGTAATAAAAGAAAGAGTGAAAAAAGACATACAAAAAAAACATGGGGATATAGATAGTCTTAATTGACCAATAGGAATCGTAATTGGGTAAACTTTTTAAGGATCTGGCAAGAAATATATATAAAACGTCTAAGCCAGGTTGGCACCCGAGGCGCATGTGCGGCAGCTCCCGGCACGGACGTATGTCTTGAGAGCTCCGCTCCCGAACGGCCAGTCATCCACGCCGTAGTCCTGACACAGCAGGCATCCAGGCACCGCAGTGAGCTCCCGGGCCCCCTCGGATGGTGACCCCTGTGGCGCAGAGGGACCTCTCCCGGCAACTAGATGCCGGGGCTTCAGTAGGCCCGAATCCCAAGATGGAGGCTGCAAGCACTGTACGGAGACATGCGGAGGAGGAGGAATGCTCTATAGCAGACCAGGATAACCTCAGCTACTGCCAGGACCCACAGCTCAGCCCCATAGTGGGTAAGGATTTCTCTGTGGCCTCTCCGGCCCCTTCAGTGTCTCTCATGGAGGGATCCATTGGCTCCTTAACCCCTTCATTGCTAAGGGACATACAGCAAACACCAGACCACCTGGGGGCTTCCCCCAATATTCATCCCTCTTCCCTTATGAATGTGTCCTCACTGATGGACAGTTTCTCACAGATGTTAACAAAGGGACTGGCTCAAAATGCAGCACAGATCACCACCACTATACAAGCAGACCTACACCAACTTGGAGCCAGGATCGAAGCGATTGAAGCCAAAACAGATCAAGTGGTTACGCAAGCTAATTAGAACTCAGATCACATACAATAACTTTATGGGCAACTGGACATGGCTCTTAACAAGCTGGATGACCTAGAAAATAGGTCCCGCAGGTATAACTTTAGGATTAGGGGGCTCCCTGAATCTTTTAAGGACTCTGAGGCAGCGGTTCGTTCCCTCCTACAGGACTTAATCCCTGGCATTCCAGCTCACCATTTGGAGTTAGATCGAGCTCACAGGGCACTCCAGGCTCCGCGACAAGATGGACTGCCGAGGGATATTGTGGTCAAACCCCATAATTACAGGGTGAAGGAGACAGTAATGCATTTAGCACGTAATAAAGATCAGCTTCAGATTCAAGGTCATCCAATCCAGATCTTTTCTGACCTGTCTCCATACACCATACAGCAGCGGAGGTCGTTGAAGCCATTATTGGAAGTTCTGACAAAGAATTCTATCATCTACAAATGGTCATTTCCCTTCCGTTTGAACTTCTCACATTCAGGCAAAGCATATGGCTCCTCATCCATCCAAGAAGGGGAACGCATCCTGCTACATCTGGGCTTAATCACACAGTCCCCCACTGACAAGAACCATCCCAGAACTCCAGCATCCGGGAAGAGGCCATCACCGCCGAGTCCTGTCTTGCCCCTCTGGCAGAAGCAACAGGCCAAAAGGTCTAAAGAAGCGAGACCACCTTGAGTCCTGTTCCTGATCCAGCAACTTTTCTCCTCTTTCCTGGTCTCATCTGATGGGATCAACCCTGCCCAACAGGGCATTCCTGGTTCTTTGAAGGACCTTCTTCTCCATCGTGAGAAGGTTTCCTTTTGGTTTAGTGGAATCAGTTTTCTGTCTATTTGGCTTGTGTGGTCACTCTAAAAGTTGAGAAAGTATCTTTTTATCACTTTTTCCTCTGTCTAACATGGAGGGGAATTATGTCGGGTGCAGCCACGGCGGGGGGCAACTCCCCCTCCCCCCAGATGTTTTGGGGGGGTTCTCTCCCACTCTTGTCCCCCCTCCTCTGTGCAGGAGGGGGAGATAACTGACTGCACAGACCCTTTAATAATTGATGCTATATTGTTGCGGTTAACCTATGTTTATTAGAAGATCTGTTTTTAGGCGGTGTGGCCAGACGGGTTGCATTGCACCTCTATTCATCCCTGAGTGGTCTTCAAGTATCTCCACTCCGGGGTGACTTCTCTCCCTAGACACGTAGGGAGGTTTTCTAGGAACTTCTTATTGGCAGGAGGGGATGGGTCCCCTTCTGTCTTGGTGGGTTTGGGGTTGGGGTTTTCTTTTTTTCCTTTTTTTTGTTGTGCTTGTTTTTGTTGGTGTTTTGACTCTACCATTGGTCCTATCGTTTAAATATGTTAATCGACCATCTTTTTTTTTTTTTCTTCCAGGCAAAGTACACTCTCCTTCTCTTTCTACTCTCCTCTCTCTTTCCGTGCAGTCATCTGGTTGTCATCTCTTAGATCCCTCCTCAGCGAAGAAATGTGGCGGATCCAGTCAAATAGGGCAACTCGACCCATCTATAGTTTGTGGGGTAAGAGTACAGTCTTTATCAAGAGATCCCCCCCCGTCTGACCCATGCAGCCTAGCGCTAATGCTCATGCCCCCCTCCGCATTGGCTCTCATAATGTCCAAGGGCTAAACTCCCCTTGTAAAAGGAAGAAACTATTTAACCAATATAAATCCAATAAGGTGCAGGTCCTCCTTCTCCAGGAAACGCATTTCCAGGCCTCATATAATCCGTCCTTTTTACATGACCACTTCCCTCAGTTCTACATCTCCAATGCCCCTAATAAAACTAAAGGGGTTGCAATCTGTTTCTCCAAACATACCAAATTATCCTTGTCGGCCATACATAAGGACTCAGCGGGGAGATATCTACTGGTTTCAGGCAAAATAGAAGGGGTACTTTATACGTTTATATCCTACTATGCCCCCAATAGTAACCAAGCAGGTTTTTTCTATTCCCTGCTCCACAAGTTGTCCTCCCATATCCAGGGGATTTGCGTCATGGGTGGAGACTCTAATTTGGCCTTTGACCCCACTCTGGATAAATCTAATAAGAGTTTGCCCCGATTGAGGAAACCGGCTAAACAGAGTACTAAAGTAGCCACCTTACTCCATGACTGGGGCCTTGTGGATGCATGGAGGGAAATGAATCCCCGATCCAAAGATTAAACTCACTAATCAGCACCTCACCAAATCTACGTTAGGATAGATCACATTTTTTTACAAGTCCCTCATATCCCGCTTATCATCAAAGCGTCTATAAAAGACTCGGCCATTTCGGATCACTCTATGGTCCTATTTGACATACTAAGACCAGCGGGGTCTCAATCCAACTTCAAATGGCGCCTTAACGAATCCCTATTAAGCGATCCAATCAATTGGTTCCCTGATAGATAAGGACATCCAAGAATACTTTCGACTCAATTCCGATCCTGGGATATCCCCTGAAACCCTTTGGGCGGCCCACAAAGCGGTCATCAGAGGTAAACATATCCAGCTTTCCTCTAAAATATGCTGCAAACACCATTCCAACATCACTAAACTCCAAAGGGAGTTTCTCACAGTTAGCAAAGCTCACAAGAAATCCCTCTCCAAGATCACCTTGGGCCGACGGGAGGCTGCCAGGATAGCCCTAAACTTGGCCCTCACCACTACAGCGGAAAAGCAGCTTAGGTGGTCAGGGGCCCGTTTTTATCTCCATAAAGACAAGGTGGGAGCCAAATTAGCCATTAAAACCTCCCCTAGAGTACATTCCCACTCTCTCCCTAAAATACAAACACCAGAGGGTTCCTTTACTCAAAATCCGAAACACATCATGGAACGCTTCCAAGGATTTTATACAGACCTATATAAAGCTAAGGTGACAAGCTCTGATGCAGAGTTAGATACATTTTTGGATAGCATCCCACTCCCAATTCTCAGTCGGGAGCATATGGAGGCTTTGGAAGACTCAATCTCCGAAGCTGAAATTCTAGGGGTGATTAAGGATATCAAATTGCACTCGGCTCCTGGTCCAGATGGATTTTCAGCCTGTTATTACAAAAAATTTGCACAAACCCTGGCCCCACACATGGCTAAATTTTTCAATTCATTGAGACGAGGCACTCCCCTGGATAAAACCCTAAATATGGCCTATATTTCAGTTATACCCAAACCTGGTAAAGATGCTAGTTTGGTGGAGAATTACAGACCGATCTTATTAATTAATAATGATTTAAAAATTCTAACCAAAATTTTGGCTAATAGGATCTCTAATTTTATTGCTAAATACATACATAGATACCAAGCGGGCTTTATCCTGGGGAGACAGGGACCGAATCAAATCCAAAGGGCTATTGATGTTGTGTCTTGCAACCAAGAAAGGGGAACAGTATGACCATATTCAGCAATATCCATAGAAAGCATCTGGATTTCATAGATATAGTTCTCTAATTTTTGAGTACGGTGGGTAATTAATACACCCATCCATTTGAATGTACAAAATTAAGCTAATCTGGCCATGGGTCTGAGGGAGAACCAATATATCTTATCCAATAATCCCTTCTCGGACAATAATTTATTTTTTTGGTACATATATTGACGATATTGTGGTCATTTGGGATGGCTCCCCTGAACTTATGACCCAATTCGTCAGTTATGGTAATGAGAATCCTTACAGTCTCTCTTTCACTCATGATCCTGATATTCTGATTTTCTTAGATCTGGAATTAGGCCACTAGGAGCATACCATTATAGCCAAAAACCATACCAAACCTACTGCTGGTAATTAAATTCTTCATTATGACAGTTGTCATTCCCCTCCCTGGATTCGAAATATACCGAAGGGACAGTTCTGTAGAATCCCTCAGAACTGTACCCTTGATGTTTATACTGTATATACCTTGATATTTATAATAGAGAAAGTAGTCTGCTGAAAAAGAAGTTTATAGAAAAGAAATATCCAGAAAACTTGATTAATGAAGCTTTTGAATCACATTCGAAAGGCAAACTTCCTAAGAAACGGTCTCCCAATTCTGATACTCAGCTTATCAGATTCATTACTATGTTCCATAATCAGTACCGCAAGATGGAAGCTATTTTAACCCATCATTGGGGTATTTTATTACAGGATCCCCATTTGAAACATACCCTTCCTTCTCGGCCCAAGGTGACTTATCGTAAAGCCCCTAATTTAAAGAGCAAAATAGCTCCCAGTAGGTTAAAAACCATTGCACCTAAGGTACCCAGGCTCACTTTGGTCCCGCTTATAGGAATGTATCAATCCCGCAAGGCACTTTGCAAGGCCTGTTCCTTTGTTCAACACAGACAGAAATCCTTCTGTGTAAAAGGTAAAACCTACCCCTTATCTGAGTTCTTCAATTGTTCATCCGATTTTATGGTATACGGCCTTTCCTGCCCTTGTGGGCTCATCTATGTGGACCAAACCACACGCGCTAATGTGTCGATTCGGCCAGCATAGGAGGGCCATAGAAGGTGGTAAGGACCATCATAGCATACCAAGACATTTTTTGGAAGTACATGGTAAATCTACCATTGGTCTTTCTGTCTGGGTGATTGAACAAATATCCAGAACTCTCCCTGTGGCCGAACGTTTTAAAAAACTGTGTGCCAGGGAGACCTTCTGGATATACACCCTTCATGTTTTTTCGCCTGGAGGCCTCAATGAGTGTATTGAGGTATCCACCATCTTATAAGATGTTTTCTTGTAGGTCCTTCCAAGCATTAGATCAGTTACATGTAGTACTTTTATTTTATCAGCCCCCCATTTTATGAGTGATACTAACACTCCAGTTAGCCTTTTATAGTCATATATATAGACTTAGACTACCCACCTTTTTATATATATTTTATATATATTTCTTGTCAGATACTTAAAAAGTTTACCCAATTCCTATTCTTATTGGTCAATTAAGACTATCTATATCCCCATGGTTTTTTGTATGTCTTTTATCCCTCTCTCTTTTATTACTTTCTGGTCTGCTTTATAGTATAGTCTATGCTACCCTTTGATATTTGCCATCATTTATTGTATCAATAACTCTGTTTATTTTCTGTATTAGGTTGATCAAATGTATTGTATATGTTGTCTCCTTCCCTTGTAGCCCGTCTTTTTTATGACTGCACTTACCAACCCTTTCAGCTCATTCACTTCCCCCATTGCCTGACAAAGTAGAGCGGCTTCCCCTACCATCGGAGCCAGCCTGCTAATGAAATGCGTCGCACACGTATGACGCCATCCACCTACACCTGTCTGTTTGCATTCCGGACCTCGTTCCCATCCACCTCACCGAACAGCCGGCTTTTCCATCACATGCCGGTGGAGGACACAGGACTCTGCCACAGTTCAACACAGGACTTGGATTTTTGGTTGGATTGGCTTCCCCCGCCCTTTTGCCATTCTATGGATGACTGCTTTGCTTGCTATCATGTTCACACATGTAAGTTTTTATTTGGCTGCTTTTAATAAAATATCTCAACTTATTACACTTAGAGGCGCCTCTCTTCTTTGCTTTTCTTCACAGTTCTCTATGAGTTTGGGTTCAAGTTCACCACAGATGGCTGCCTCTGGTGCTATATTCATGGACTACTCTTTATTTTGGAAAATTGTTTGTATCTTTTTATCTATTCATCAATTGTAAGACTTTGTTTTTTATTAATATTCCATTGGTTTTATTAATATTCCATTGTACATACCAATTTACTAGAAGGACCATTTTATTCCTGTTATTGCGACTTACACTTGCTATATACTGTGTTCAGAGAATGACCAAGGTCTTGTGCAACTCTTTACTCTACTCCTTGCCAGAGGAGTACCGCAAATTTAGCAATGTCTTTGATAAAGCTCAAGCCGGTAATTTACCTCCACACCAGTCGTATGATTGCGCAATTGACCTTCAACCTGGTACTTCGTCCCCTCATCTGTCTCGGAGGATGAAGCCATGGAGGACTATGTTGCTGACGCACTCTCAAGGGTTCATCTGCAAATCCTCGTCTCCCGCTGGTGCTGCCTTCTTCTTTGCGAAAAAGAAGAGTGGCGATCTGAGACTTTGTATCGATTATAGGGGTCTCAATCACATCACGATTAAGAATGCCTACCTGATTCCGTTGATTACGAAAGTATTTGACCGCCTCAAGGGAACGTCGGTTTTCACGAAGCTTGATCTGAGAGGGTCATACAATCTTGTGAGGATCAAGGAGGGTGATGAATGGAAAACTGCGTTTAATAGCAGGACGGGACATTATGAATTCCTCGTAATGCTGTTTTGTCTTTGCAACGCAGTTTTTCAGGAATTCATCAATGATGTCCTTCGAGATATGTTGCAGCAATGTGTGGTGGTTTATCTCGACAATATTCTCATATATTCTAAATCCCTAGAGAGCCCCACACAGATGTCTCCTGTGTATTACAGAGGCTGAGAGATAATAACCTGTATTGTAAGTTGGAAAAGTGCGAGTTCCATCGTGAACAGATTACATTTCTGGGTTATGTCATTTCTACTGCTGGTTTTTCGATGGACCCAGAGAAACTATCTACAGTTCTACAGTGGCCTAGACCCATAGGTCTATGTCCGCTACAATATTTTCTTGGCTTTGCCAATTATTATCGGAAATGTATTCGGAACTTGCCCCTGACTGATATGACCAGAAAGGACGGTAACCCACAGAATTGGTCTGCGGATTCCATTAAAGCCTTTGAGTCTCTCAAAGCTGCCTTTGTTTCAGCTCCTGTGCTGGCACATCCTGATCCAACATTACCCTTCATTCTTGAGGTCGATGCATCTGAGACTGGAGCAGATGCCCTTCTGTCTCAACGTCCTACTTCTGAGAGTGCTTTGCATCCTTGTGGCTACTTTTCTAAGAAATTGTCTCCTGCAAAACATAATTACAAGATTGGGGCAAAGAATTGTTAGCTATCATTTTAGCTGTTAAAGAATGGAGACATCTCCTCGAAGGTACCACTGTGCCGGCCCTCATTTTGACTGACCATAAGAATCTCATCTTCTTGTCTGAGGCAAAGCGCTTATCCCCCAGAAGGGCGCAATGGGCTCTTTTCCTGTCAAGCTCATTTTTACCTGGTACTAAGAATGTAAGGGCTGACGCATTGTCACAACAGTTTTCCTCCGCTTCCAAGATGGAGTCGGTTCCTGCTCCTATGATACCTCCCAATCGTATTCTGCCTACTGTACATACTAGTCTCACTTCACCTTTGCGTGACAAAATTCTTACCGCTCAGATCCATTCTCTTCCCGAGAAACCTGGTGATTACTGCTTTGTCCCTGAGAATCTTCGCACTGCTTTGCTCCAGACTTACCATTCTCCCAAGGCCGCTAGCCACCCAAGGAAGAATCGACTCATTTGGGCTATTTCTCAACAATTTGGTGGCCTAGTCTCCGTGCTGATGTAACCGTCTTCATAGCCGCTTGTTCCGTATGTGCTCAGAGTAAGACACCACAACACCTTCCAGTGGGCCTCCTACAACCTATACCCACCTGTCTATGGATTTTATTGTGGAGTTACCTAACTCCCAGGGCAACACAGTTATTGTTATGGTGGTTGACCGGTTCTCAAATATGTCACATTGTATTCCACTAAACAAGTTGCCCACATCCATTTTTGCTCGGGAGATCTTTCGGTTACATGGTCTACCCAAGGTTATCATTTCTGACAGGGGTAGCCAATTTGTCTCCAGGTTTTGGTGAGCCTTTTGTGCACAATTAGGAATTCAGCTTTCCTTCTCCTCTGTGTATCACCCGCAGTCCAATGGGACTGCAGAACGAACCAACCAAGCCTTCGAGCAGTTTCTGCCTTGCTATATTTCTGACCACCATAACAACTAGTCAGACCTCCTACCTTGGGCGGAGTTTGCTCACAATAGTGCTGTCAATACCGCTTCCCAATTGTCTCGGATTAAGGCGAATTATGGTTTCCATGTTGCCTGACTCATTTGTTCCTCAAAGAATTCCTACATTAGAGGAGCATCTCCATGATCTTCGTTCCACTTGAGTGCAGGTCCAAGAGTCCTTGCAATGTGCCAGTGATAGGTACAGACTCTATGCTGACTGCAGACGCCTACCTGCACCATCCTACCAGGTTGGGGAGAGGGTCTGGCTGTCATCTCATAACCTCTGACTCCATGTTCCCTCACTGAAACTTGCACAATGGTTTATTGGGCCTTTCCATATTCTCCGTAGGATCAACCCAGTGGCTTACACATTAGACCTTCCTTCTAACATTGTGCATAGAGGAAAGGGTTTGGATGCAACAATGGACTTTGAAGGTACTTAATGAGCAGATAGCATGTTTAATGTTTATAAAAATACACATTTTTTTATTAAAGAATATATTAAAAAACACTGCCTCTGGGGTTGGCAAACATCAAATACAAAATGACAATGTATATATAATATTAGTCATAAAGCTGAAATTAATTGCCGGAAATCGAGATCACAGCCCCAGAAAGTGGTCAATTAGGACATGAATCCAGCTTTTACTTTGGACATGTTTCACTGTATTCTGCTTCTTCAGAAAAGAGCATTTCAGCACAAAATATTTCTAAAAGAAAAGAAATACATAAACAGATATTTGCCAAAACAACATCATACAAGACCTTAAATCCATCCACCTCAAAAACACAAATGTGTAGGGTGGATAGAGTAAAACTATTGGTAACAGTTGGAAAAGTGACAAGATGCTACCCCAAAACATGCCCCCCCAAAAAAGGAGAAGATTGCTCACCTAGGTCTATGCCCAGACCGGAGACACCTGGGGCCAGAAAATTGGCGAGTGTGGGAGCCAGAAGCAGTACACTATTGAACAGAGGTTGGCCCCACAACCAATTCATTTTGGATCTTTTGAAATTTGTCCTTACTAGGAATTTTTTTACATTCCAGGATCAGGTGTATTTGCAAGGTCAGTGGGTTGAGATGGGCCCTTGCTGCACACCATCATATGCAAACCTCTATTTAGGAGGTTAGGAGAGATGGATCTTTTTGGATGAACAATTTACCCCATTTCTGAGTTTCATACTTAATTGGTTCTGCTTCATTGATGACCTGTTCATTATATGGATGGGGTCCAGGGAGGAACTCTGTAATTTCTTGGACATTATTAACAGTGGCGGCTGGTGAAGTTTTTGGATGGGGGGGCGCCAGGCCCCGCCCTTCCTCTTGATCCCTCCTACTTCTAATAAGCCCCACCCCTTATAGAATCCACCCACTCTGTCCCCTGTATTCCACATATTGTGTCAGGAGCATACAGCTCAGCATCACAGGACACAGTATACAGCTCAGCATCACAGGACACAGTATACAGCTCAGTATCACAGGACACAGTATACAGCTCAGCATCACAAGACACAGTATACAGCTCAGCATCACAGGATGCAGTATACAGCTCAGCATCACAGGACACAGTATACAGCTCAGCAACACAGGACACAGTATACAGCTCAGCATCACAGGACACAGTATACAGCTCAGCATCACAGGACATAGTATACAGCTCAGCATCACAGGACACAGTATACAGCTCAGCATCACAGGATACAGTATACTGCTCCAGCGTCACAGGATACAGTATACTGCTCCAGCATCACAGGGCACAGTATACAGCTCTGCATCACAGGGCACAGTATACAGTGAAACAGGTGGGGGCAGTTATGCAGCCAGTGACACACGTATTGACGGGGGTGGACAAAGTGACATATGACACGGGACACTACGTCTCGACATATGACACGGGACACTACGACCTCGTCAT
>BLSH010369162.1:73328-87357 GCA_018402905.1 Glandirana rugosa | reverse complement strand
CACAGGTGGGGGCAGTTATGCAGCTAGCAACACAGGAGGGCAGTTTGAAGCCAGTGACACAGGTGGGGGCAGTTTGCAGCCAGTGACACAGGAGGGGCAGTTTGCAGCCAGTGAGACAGGAGGGGAAGTTTGCAGCCAGTGACACAGGAGGGGCAGTTTGCAGCCAGTGACACAGGTGGGGGCAGTTATGCAGCTAGTGACACAGGAGGGGCAGTTTGCAGCCAGTGACACAAGAGGGGCAGTTTGCAGCCAGTGACACAGGTGGGGGCAGTTATTCAGCTAGTAACACAGGAGGGGCAGTTTGCAGCTAGTGACACAGGTGGGGCAGTTTCCAACCAGTGACACAGGAGGGGCAGTTTGCAGCCAGTGACACAGGAGGGGCAGTTTGCAGCCAGTGACACAGGAGGGGCAGTTTGCAGCCAGTGACACAGGTGGGGGCAGTTTGCAGCCAGTGACACAGGAGGGGTACATTGCAGAGTCGTCCCCCGCCCCCCCCCGCACTTACCCCATCCAGCAGGCAGGACTGTGGCAGAGATTCGGCATGCGAGAGCGCGCTGGGTCTGCAGAGTTCGGCTGTCCCCCCCTCGTCGGTCCCCGGGCGGTCATGGTCTCTGTGGGAGCGGAAGTCACCTCCGCTGCCACAGTGACCCGCCCCCGGCCACGCATCCAATCACCCTGAGCGGAGGCTCAGGGCAGCCAATCAAGCTATGAGTGTGCGCCTGCTCAGCGCACACTCATAGCTTTTAATGGCCAACCAATAGGCTCACTACTTGGCTGTCATGTGACAGCCAAGGAGCCGAAAAAAAAAAAAAAGAGAAAGTCAATGTACCGGCGCCACCTGCAGGTGGGCGGGGTTGACTTTTTTTGGAGGCTGTTTTTCTTTTTAGAATACCATATATGGAGGAGTGGAGCCTACTGTCTTCAGCCTAATAGGAACGGGTCCTGCATTGCCGGTACCACTATCCCAATTTGACCATCACCAGGAACAAGCCCATTGTGACCCCCAGACTGCAAAGCTGGGGGTCCACTTTTTCTGGTGAGTGGGGCCACAAGAGGGGGCTGTCACTGAGCACCACGGACTGCATATTTGGCACTTGTTTTGGAGCACTGAGCACCTTTATATTTATGTTTATGGACTGCACTGGATGGTCGCATCCATTATAGCAACCTTGCACAGTATTATATGATTATTTTGTATACATTTTATAGCAACTGGCACTTTTACATACTACATGGTATTGGTTGGTTGAACAACACTCAGGGTGGTGCAGCATTTATTTAGTTTTCTCAATCTGTAAGGGTACCTTTTGGTAGATACCTATGTAGCAGCAGCCCCCATACATTGACTTATCCCTGGACCCCTGTCAAGGACTACAAGGATTAGTGCAAGTAATTAATTCACTTGTCCGTAGCGCGGATTATTTAGCACACATATATGCTCATAGATCATATTTTGATATATTACTGGCTTCTTTCTTCCGCTGTGTGTTATATACACTCACGGTTTATCCTTTTGGTCCAGGTGGGTATTTAAACAGCATATTTACTATATTATGTACATACTTTAACAGACAATATATTTTATACCTGTTATTGCCTGGGTTACACCCAGAAGGGATATAAATGAAATAATTGTTCTTAGTTGTGTACCCTATTTGTACATATATATATTGTACATATACCCACCTTTGTTCAATAGTGTACTGATTCTGGCTCCCAACACTTGCCCATGAGATGTGTGGTCTCCGGTCTGGGCATAGACCTAGGTGTGCAATCTTCTCCTTTTTGGGGGGACAGGTTATAGGGTAGCATCTATTCACTTTTCCAACTGTTACCATATATTTTTACTCTATCCACCCTACACATTTGTGTTTTTGAGGTGGATGGATTTAAGGTCTTGTATGATATTGTTTTGGCAAATATCTGTTTATGTATTTCTTTTAGCAATATTCTGTGCTGAAATGCTCTTTTCTGAAGAAGCAGAATCCTGCGAAACATGTCAAAAGTAAAAGCTGGATCCATGTCCTAATTGACCCCTTTCTTTGGCTGTGATCTCAACTTCCAACAATTCATTTCAGCCTTATGACTAATATTATATATACATTGTCATTTTGTATTTGATGTTTGCCGACCCCAGAGGCAGTGTTTTTTAATATACTCTTTAATAAACATTTTTTTGTAAACATGCTATCTATTCATTAAGTACCGTCAAAGTCCATTGTTGCCTCCAAACCCTTTCCTTTATGCACATTGTCAAATTAGGATGTAGGTACTATTACTACAATATTCACCAGTGGCTTTTCTATTACTTCCTTCTAACATGCGTATTTCAAATGTTTTTTATGTCTCCTTATTAAAACCTTTGTTGTGCATACATTTCCTGGTTTGTTGGAAAGGGTACAGTCCAGAGGAATGCTCTTGGGTCTCATCCTTGAACGTACATGTCCTCCTCCGTGCTTTCTGTAGACATTTTACCCTCAAACCTGGTGGTCCTCCAAGGGGAAGGGGTCTTTGAGGAGGGGGTACTGTCAGGGCTGGGCTCTCAGCTCTCCCTTCTCAGTGCTAGGTTGCTCAGCTGTCGGTTAATTGCCAGCAGTCATTGTTCCACAGTGGCTCACCTGGTGATCATTTCCTGCTCATCAAGTCCAGCCCACAGCCAGTCACTTCTGGCTATTTAAACTGTCTGGCTCATTCCCTCAGTGCCTTCGTCTTGGTCAAATATATCAAGAGACTCTCTGTTGAGTTCCTGTTGAAGACTTGCCTGGCTGACGTCTCTTCTGGTTCCTGATCCTGTCTGCTGCCTCCGACTATGCTGATCTCTGGCTTCCTTATTTACTGGCTTGTTCTGATTACCCACTTTGGCTACCGTACCCTGTCTATGTTTTGACTACGTTTACTATTTGTACCATTTTTACCATTTCATTAAAAGGTGTGATTTTTGCCCTGCATTGAACTGCATTTTCTGACTACGTCTGATTCATGGTTCCTTACAGTTCCCTCCGAAGGTGAGGTATTGGAATGTCATGGAAGAAGTTATCCACTTTGTTGGTTGAGAATATATCTGGTGAAGCATAAAGTTTAAATTAAAAGTTAAAAAAGGTATGCACGAAGAGCTGTGGGATTTGCATGGGCAGGCCACTGCCAAGGCACAGCTTCGGCAAGGCCGGATCATAAATTCTGGGGGTCAGTTTCCTTGCCAGGAGGGTACTGGGTTTCTCTCCCAAGGTATAATATCTGTGTCTAGACAATTTCAGTTATTTTCCAGCCTTACAGGCGAGACTCATATTTAGAGCTTTGAGAGCCGTGTCGATTTGTTGTCTTAAATCTTTTTGAGGGGCCTTCCTCTGTTTTCTCATTAAGCATGTTAGTTCCCATTTCCTGTTCTGTTCCTTGTTTGATTTTGGCCTCTCTGTTATGTTTGTCTTGGAAGTCAACTGCATTAATTTGCCTCTAATTGAGGCTTTATGGGCCACCCAGTTAATGGGATATTGGGCATGGAGTTCACTAGAGCTTCATAGGTTGCCACTGGAGTCCTCTTCCACTCCTCCATGACGATATCACGGAGGTGGTGGATGTTAGAGACCTTGCGCTCCTCCACTTTCCATTTGAGGATGCCCCACAGATGCTCAATAGGGCTTAGATCTGGAGACATGCTTGCCCACTCCATCGCCTTTACCCTCAGCTTCTTTAGCAAGACAGCGGTCATCTTGGAGGTGTGTTTGGGGTCGTTATCATGTTGGAATACTGCCCTGCGGCCCAGTCTCCGAAGGGACAGGATCATGCTCTGCTTCAGTACGCCACAGTACATGTTGGCATTCATGGTTCTCTCAATGAACTGTAGCTCCCCAGTGCCGGCAGACACTCCCCCCACCCTGCTTGATTGTAGGCAAGACACACTTGTCTTTGTACTTCTCACCTGGTAGCCGCCACACTTGCTTGACACCATCTGAACCAAATAAGTTTATTTTGGTCTCATCAGACCACAGGACATGGTTCCAGTAATTCATGTCCTTAGTCTGCTTGTCTTCAGCAAACTGTTTGTGGGCTTTCTTGTGCATCATCTTTAGAAGAGGCTTCCTTCTGGGACGACAGCCATGCAGACCAATTTGATGCAGTGTGCGGCGTATGGTCTGAGCACTGACAGGCTGACCCCCCCACCCCTTCAACCTCTGCAGCAATGCTGGCAGCACTCATATGTCTATTTCCCAGAGACAACCTCTGGATATGACACTGAGCATGTGCACCCAACTTTTTTGGTCGACCATTGTGAGGCCTGTTCTGAGTGGAACCTGTCCTGTTAAACTGCTGTATGGTCTTGGCCACTGTGCTGCAGCTCAGTTTCAGGGTCTTCGCAATCTTCTTATAACCTAGGCCATCTTTATGTTGAGCAACATTACTTTTTTTCAGCTCCTCAGAGAGATCTTTGCCATGTTGAACTTCCAGTGACCAGTATGCAAGAGTGAGAGCGATAACACCAAATTTAACACACCTGCTCCCCATTCACATCTGAGACCTTGTAACACTAATGAGTCACGTGACACCGGGGAGGGAAAATGGCTAATTGGACACAATTTGGACTTTTTCACTTAGGGGTGTACTCACTTTTGTTGCCAGCAGTTTAGACATTAATGGCTGTGTGTTGAGTTATTTTGAGGGGACAGCAAATCTTATACAAGCTGTACACTCACTACTTTACATTGTAGCAAAGTGTAATTTCTTCAGTGTTGTCACATGAAAAGATATAATAAAATATTTACAAAAATGTGAGGGCTGTACTCAGATTTGTGAGATTCTATATTTATATATATATCTTCTAGATCAACGCTCTAATATCTTGGCATTGGCCTATTTGAGTTAGAATTGTAATTCCATGATCATAGCAACATTTTGATTAACTCTTGAAATAGTGCTATCCAGTTTGGTTTCAATAGTATCTACTCTCTCTCCAATGTTGTTTAGATCACTCCTCAATTCAGTGGTGATAATTTCACAGGCCTCAGACAACTCCTGTTGTAGGAGTGCAGAGAAGCATGTAAGGGGGGGTAGGCAGGTGGTAGTTGCTTGTCACATCCTCCATGCTTCCCTTCTCATTGGGCACCAAGCAAGGGTTACATGAGAGGCCTACCCCAAGGTGGGTTATTCTGGGCTATGCTAGGCACCTTGTAGAAGGTCAATTTAACTACACATGGGATACCTTTTGCTTTGTGGTGTTTTCATCAATGCCCTGGGACAAGGCTGAGGCTGCCACAAGGGAGTACTCAACCTTAAGGCGGACCTCAACTGATAGAGATGAATGTACACTTTCACCATAACTGTTCTCAAGTTCACTCTTGGGTCACCACGACAATGTACACCTTCTCTGTAATCTGCATTTAGGAAGAACATGCTGAGCCTTGTCCACATCCACCTGTTCAGCGTTTTTCACTACCACTCCCCATTGGCAGAGTGGGCCCCACCGTGCACCCTGCATGGGCTCCAAATGTGTGCTAAACTTTACACTTTAACTTTCGTGCCTCTGTACAGGATGGAACCTCTGTGGTGCGAATCTGCTCCCATTGCTCTGGGAGACAGACCTCTGGCGGAAGGAGTGCCGACAACATCTTCCTTGCAGCTAGAGGCTATTCCACCTATAACAGCCATATAAGTCAACTACATTTATTGCGGAGTAAAAATTCACATGACACTAATAGAAACATCCACCCTACACACCTAAATCCCTATAAGAACCCCCCAGGGGTAGATAGCTGTCCCTGTATCCCCAATGACCCTGGCTAAACGCAACCCTCTACATCATGTCCGCTGGCCGCGGGATGATGGAGGGATGGTCCCAGGGAGCTGAGATAACCCTCACTGCCCCCCTAAATATCCACACCCTGTCTCACCACCACTGCCTATGATGACACCGACCATGCCCTAAAGTACGGCACCCCAAATTAAGCTCAGCACTAAAATGGGGACAAGTGGGTGCCCAAAGAAAGATGATGGAAGTCCATGGCATTCCACATACAGTCAGGTCCATAAATATTGGGACATCAACACAATTCTAATCTTTTTGGCTCTATACACCACCACAATGGATTTGAAATGAAACTAACAAGATGTGCTTTAACTGCAGACTTTCAGCTTTAATTTGAGTGTATTTACATCCAAATCAGGTGAACGGTGTAGGAATTACAACAGTTTGTATATGTGCCTCCCACTTTTTAAGGGACCAAAAGTAATGGGACAGATTAACAATCATAAAACAAACTTTCACTTTTTAATACTTGGTTGCAAATACTTTGCATTGAATTACAGCCTGAAGTCTGGAACGCATAGACATCACCGGACGGTGGGTTTCATTCCCGGTGATGCTCTGCCAGGCCTCTACTGCAACTGTCTTCAGTTCCTGTTTGTTCTTGTGGCATTTTCCCTTCAATTTTGTCTTCAGCAAGTGAAATGCATGCTCAATCAGATTCAGGTCAGGTGATTGACTTGGCCATTACATAACATTCCACTTCTTTCCCTTAAAAAACTCTTTGGTTGCTTTTGCAGTATGCTTCGGGTCATTGTCCATCTGCACTGTGAAGCGCCGTCCAATGAGTCCTGAAGCATTTGGCTGAATATGAGCAGACAATATTGCCCGAAACACTTCAGAATTAATCCTGCTGCTTTTGTCAGCAGTCACATCATCAATAAAAACGAGAACTGGTTCCATTGGCAGCCATACATGCCCACGCCATGACACTACCACCATCATGCTTCACTAATGAGGTGGTATGCTTTGGATCATGAGCAGTTCCTTTCCTTCTCCATACTCTTCTCTTCCCATCACTCTGGTACAAGTTGATCTTTGTCTCATCTGTCTATAGGATGTTGTTCCAGAACTGCGAAGACTTTTTTAGATGTTGTTTGGCCAAATCTAATCTGGCCTTCCTGTTTTTGAGGCTCACCAATGGTTTAAATTTTGTGGTGAACCCTCTGTATTCACTCTGGTGAAGTCTTCTCTTTATTGTTGACTTTGATACACATACACCTACCTCCTGGAGAGTGTTCTTGATCTGGTCAACTGTTGTGAAGGGTGTTTTCTTCACCAGGGAAAGAATTCTTTGGTCATCCACCACAGTTGTTTTCCGTGTTCTTCCAGGTCTTTTGGTGTTGCTGAGCTCACCGGTGCGTTCTTTCGTTTTAAGGATGTTCCAAACAGTTGATTTGGCCACACCTAATGTTTTTGCTATCTCTCTGATGGGTTTGTTTTGTTTTTTCAACCTAATGATGGCTTGCTTCACTGATAGCGACAGCTCTTTGGATCTCATATTGAGAGCTGACAGCAACAGATTCCAAATGCAAATAGCACACTTGAAATTAACTCTGGACCTTTTATCTGCTCCTTGTAAATGGGATAATGAGGGAATAACACACACCTGGCCATGGAACAGCTGAGCAGCCAATTGTCCCTTAAAAAGTGGGAGGCACATATACAAACTGTTGTAATTCCTACACCGTTCACCTGATTTGGATGTAAATACCCGCAAATTAAACTGAAAGTCTGCAGTTAAAGTACATCTTGTTCATTTCATTTCAAATCCATTGCGGTGGTGTATAGAGCCAAAAAGATTAGAATTGTGTCGATGTCCCATTATTTATGGACCTGACTGTACTTCTCAGAGCCCAAAAAGAATAACAAATGTAGTCTCTGTAGGCATGCATGCATGATTAAACAACCAGAGGATGCTCCTAGCTGCCACACACAGTTGGGGTGCTGATGGACTGGGGGGGGGGGGACTCTTCTCCTCTCACTCAGTCACCCAGTTCCCTCTATGTAGTGTATGCAGAAGTACTCACGGTTGTACAGATGAAAGTATCAAGTCCCTGGGGAGGCAGCCGTAATAAGCTAGGAGCATCCAAACATAGACAGGGAGATCGCAACCAATGCAGTCCTCACCCCTCCTAGGGTACAATGCCTCCAATCAGCAGGTTGCTGGTGATTCCAGGGATAATGTCCGGGCACTATCACTAAACTGTGATCTTAATCCAGCAAGTCATGTGATGGCTCTCACACTGGGTCTATTGTTCCAGAGATACACATTCATTAAACACAGATCTGTGGTGAAGCTAATCCAAGCCGCGGAGACCGTGGCTATGTAGAGCACTGCCGATCCACAGGTGCAGTTGCGGGAGATCACCTCTCCTCAGGGCTGTTGGATTGTAGTGTGCGGCTGATCAGTCCACAAGTGCAAGTGCGGAAAACCACCGCTCCTCAAGGCTATTGAATAGTGGTGGGTAGCTGGTGAGCAATGTATAGTGACACACAAAGCCAGCTGGCTGTATTCTATATCCAGCAATTCATATGGCGGCTCTCACACTGAATACACAATTCCAGAGATGCACACTCATAGCACACAGTTCTGTTGTATGACTGATCTCCGTGGGGCATATCTACTTCACAGATGCAGGTGCGGGAACTCACAGCTCCTCAAAGCTATTGGATAGTAGTGTGCAGCTGGTCAGTCCACAGATACAAGTGCAGGGAGTCACCGCTCCTCAAAGCAATTGGATGGTGGTGTATGGCTGGTTAGCAAGATACAGTGAAACAAAGAGCCGGCTGGCTGGTGATGCAGGGTGGGCATGGGAACTGGCACAGCGTAGTGGGGCAGGTGGGAACGATGGATGGGGAGGCAGATATCCAAAGTATTGACAGGTGAGTTCCCACACCTGCATCTGTTAAGTAGCTGGGCTCCACGTATCCATGGCCTCCCCAGCTTAGATCAGTCATACAACAGAACTGTGTGCTATGAGTTTGCATCTCTGGAATTTTATATTCAGTGTGAGAGCCGCCATACGAATTACTGGATATAGACTACAGCCAGCCAGCTTTGTATGTTACTGTACATTGCTCACCAGCTACACACCACAATCCAATAGCCTTGAGGAGCTGTGGTTTCCAGCACTTGTACTTGTGGACTGACCAGCCGCACACTACAATCCTACAGCCCTGAGGAGTGGTGATCTCCTGCACCTGTGGATCGGATGTGCTCCACAATCTCCTCGGCTTGGATTAGCTTCACCACAGATCTGTGTTTAATGAATGTGTATCTCAGGAGCAACAGACCCAGTGTGAGAGCCACCACATGACTTGCTGGATTAAGATCAGTTTCGTGATAGTGCCCGGATATTATCCCTGGGATCACCGGCGACCTGCTAGACTTGTGCATGGCTAAAAAATTTGTGGTTTTTTTTTCATTTTTCGGAAATTTGGAAATTCTAAAAATTCTGAAATTGAAATGAAAAAATTCAGAAATCCGAATCTCTGAAATTTGTGGTAATTCAGCAATTGCGGTAATTCAGAAATTCGTGGTAATTCGGCAATTGTGGTAATTTGGAAATTTGCGGTAATTCAGCAATTGCGGAAATTCTGGAATTCGCAGTAATTCGGAAATTCGGCAATCGGAATAGCCGAAAATCCGAAATTCGGAAATATGAAAATTCGAAAATAACTAAGAACATTTGAAATAATAACTAATAACTATTAAATTATAGGTATTGGAATCTCCTTGAACGTTTGGCTGTTAGTGAACTTAAATATGAAATGTATCACTAATAGCCATATTTTCAAGAAAATTCCAATACCTATAATTTAATAGTTATTTATTATAATTTCAAATGTTCATTCTTATTTCCGTATTTCCGAATTTCCGAAATTCGGAAATAAGGAAGTACATTTGAAATAATAAGTTATAAATGTATTCTTTTAACTTATTATAAATAATAATAAGCTATTACTATTTCAAATGTTCTTCCTTATTTCCAACTTTTGCAGTGTGTGACTGTATATATGCATACTGTATGTATGTATGTATGTGTGTGTGTGTGTGTATACTGGGTGTGCATATACTGTGTGTATATTGTATGTATATTGTATGTATACTGTAAATACACACCCAGTATACACACACATGCATACATACAGTATGCATATATACAGTCACACACTGCAAAAGTCTGAAATAAGGAAGAAAATTTGAAATAATAATAGCTTGTTATAATTTATAATAAGTTAAAATAATAAATGAATAACTTATTATTTCAAATGTTCCTTCTTATTTCCGAATTTCAGAAATAAGAGAGAAAATTTGAAATAATAATAGCTTATTATAATTTATAATAAGTTAAAATAATAAATTAATAACTTATTATTTCAAATGGTCTTCCTTATTTCCAAACTTCCGAAATTCGGAAATAAGAAAGAATATTTGAAATAATTATAAATAACTATTCAATTATAGGTATTGGAATTTTCTTGAAAGTATGACTATTAGTGATAAATGTCATATTTAAGTTCACTAACAGCCAAACTTTCAAGGAAATTCAAATACCTATAATTTAATAGTTATTAGTTAGTTATTTCAAATATTCTTAGTTTTTTTCGAATTTTCAGATTTCCGAATTTCTGAATTTCCGAATTTCGGATTTTCGGCGGTTCCGATTGCCGAATTTCTGAATTACCGCAATTGCTGAATTACTGTGAATTTCTGAATTTCCGAATGACTGCAATTGCCGAACTACCGCAAATTTCCAAATTACCGCAATTGCAGAATTACCGCAAATTTCTGAATTACCGCAATTGCCGAATTACCGCGTTTCGGAAAAATGAAAATTCGGAAAAATTCGGAAATTGAAAATTCAGAATTCGTCTGAATTGTCGAATTTTGCAAAATTCAGTAAAAACAAAATACGGAGCGAAACAAATTTCACAAGCCTACAACCTGCTGATTGGAGGCATTGTACCCTAGGAGTGGTGAGGAATGGAGCGTTCATACTACACAGGTTGAGATTGCCAGACTGCATTGGTTGCGATCTCCCTGTCTATGCTCCTAGCTTATTAGTGAGTGTCACGGCTGCCTCTCCAAGGACTTGATGCTTCCATTTGTACAACCGTGAGTACGTCTGCATACACTACATAGGAGGAACTGGATGACTGAGTGAGAGGAAGAGAGTTCCCTCCCCCACGTCCCTCAGCATCCCAACTGTGTGTGGCAGCTAGGATCATCCTCTGGTTGTTTAATCATGCATGCATGCCTACAGAGACTACATTTGTGATTCCTTTTGGGCTCTGAGAAGTATATGGAATGCCATGGACTTCCATAATCTTTCTTTGGGCACCCACTTGTCCCCATTTTAGTGTTGAGCTTCATTTGGGGTGCCGTACTTTAGGGCATGGTCAGTGTCATCATAGGCAGCGGTGATGGGACAGGGTGTGGACATTTAGGAGGGCAGTGAGGGTCACCTCAGCTCCCTGGGACCATCCCTCCATCATCCCACGGCCAGTGGACATGGTGTAAAGGGTTGTGTTTAGCAGGGTCATTGGAGATGCAGGGACAGCTAGCTACCCCTGGGGGGGGGGGTTCTTATAGGGATTTAGGGGTGTAGGGTGGATGTTTCTTTTAGTGTCATGTGATTTTTTACTCCTCAATAAATGTAGTTGACTTATATGGCTGGTGCAGACTTAGTTATTATTTTTTGCTTTTCTTTTTTGTGGCAATTTATTCTTGTCAGCCCCCCCCCCCCTCCACCTCTGTACTAGCGAGATTCCCACTGCTTCTCTCATTGTTTGGCTGTTTTCCACCTATAACAGGTACATGCTCTCGACAAGCTGCTGTAAAATTTCCATTTATCTAGGTAACTACTTATGTCTTCACACTACTCCCCTCCACACCAATGTCTTCATACCCTACTGTGTTTAAGACCCACTCTGTAGACTACGTGTGCAGGTTACTTGCATTACGTCCCTTTCAGTAGCTTCAGACCAGACAGGGACAATGTTTCAAATGATTTACTTTGTAATTACCTTTGCACTTTTTTGAGTCCAACATTCAAAGCCATAAGTCTTCCCTAATTCCTTAACTCTAACTACAGTCTAACTAGAGTCCAACAGAGGCATTCTTTCGGAGCAGGTATCATTGGGGCGAACTCCAGGTTATGATGACCCTACATCTGGGCAGTGATGAGCAACATCCTTCTGCTCCTTGTGGGTATTGTTCACCATTTTATTCCCTTGAGACCTGATGCAAACCCTGAACCTCTCGGCTCTCTACTGAGGACTTCTTGCAGCCTCTTCACTGAATCTCTCACGGGGGTGAACCTCTGGCCATATTTATGTATCACAGAATTAGTGGGCCGAACCCAGAGAAGAATCTGCCAAAAGACCAAAGAAACGGGAAATGCTTTAACTCTTACCCTCCCAGCCGGGACATTGGCTAACTGACTATTTTAATCGGCTTACAAGCACATTATAAGGTCAGTATCTCAGGAGTATGTTGTCATCTAGACCTGTTGTCATCATGGATTAAGCTGAATCAGCAAAGGGATATTTTAGTGATTTCAGCTATAGTTCTGAACATAAAACATTTTTTGTGCAATTTATTTAAATTTAGTCAGTGTTGTAATTTCCTGTGGCAAAAAAATACTTTGCTTTATTTGTGCTGCTAAACATAACATACTGTGCTATGGTAGCTAGTGGTGTTTGATGTGGGGTAACCAAACACCAATGTGAATTTCAAAAATGGTCTAGTTAGAATGCACTTGGAAACTTAGAAGTAGGGGATACAATTTAAACATAACTTCAGCAAAGTTCATAGGGCATAACTCCTATGTTTTAAAAATATTTTAAACACATATTATCTAAAGTAATATTATTACCTTAGTCAAGGGTGTAGCTTTTATATCTTTTTACCTTATAAGTGGCGCGAGGTATTACTTACCTACATAAATGCTATGCCCTCTTTCCCTGCCAGAATGATATTGCATACAGAATGATATGCATACTTTTTATCTACAGTAATACTACTTATTTTAAACTAACATAGCTTAGAAAATAAAATAATTTTCCAATACAATATCACCTAAAGAAATCCCTGTTTGTCCTAGAAGAATGAAAAAAAAATTGATGTATGTATAGTATGCATTTCTCAATCATATTAAATTACGACAACCTCATTGCCAAATAAATAAGCCCATAGCAAAAATGTAAGAAGGTGCATAAGAGGTGTATAGGTAGTAGAGCTGAAGTGGTTATAGTTAACAAAACAAAGTTGGAAAAGTGAGTTCCTCATCGTGACAATTTTTTTTCATTTCCTTTTGCAGATGTAATATGATTTAACACCACGCACACAAAGTTCAGTTTTTTTCACAATTCCTTTTCTAAATTTGTTTGTATGTCAAAAGCATTGTGATCTAATTGTATCATTTTTTTTTAATTATCCTAAATATAAGAAACAAAGTTCCCATCTAATTCCAGCTAAGGCTCAGTTCACACAGGGGCAATTCAACTTCGGCACGACTTTGCTAGGCAATTGCAGTGCGACTTTAGCGTAACTTACAACATGACTTATGCCAGAGGACTTTGCCTGTGGCCAATCAGAGAAGGTAGAGAGGGGCTTACCCCAAAAAAATTATATTCTTTTCACTGTAAAGTCGCTTGCATTAAGATGGGGGATCCGACATGAAGGCGACTTCCATTGACTTCTAAGGGCATAAGTCGGATAGAAGTCGCCTTGGAGTCGCGCAGGAACCTTTTTTTTTTAAGTCAGAGCGACTCAGTAGTGTACATTTAAATGGCTCACATTTAGAGATGAGCGAACTTCTAGAAGTCCGGGTTCTGCTGGTTCGGCCGAACTTCGGGACAAAGTCCGGGTTCGGGTCCGGACAGAACCTGAACTTTGTCCCGGACCCCGAACCCCATTGAAATCAATGGGGACACGGACTTTTAGGCACAAAAAAGGCTGGAAAATAGTCCTGGAAGGTCCTAGAGGTCTGCAAAAGGAAGGAAATGTGGGTAAGGGTGGGACAAGTGACCTACAAAGAAATGGGGACAGGGAAATAACTTTAAATATTTTTAAAAAAATAAAAACATAAAAAATGCAAAAATGGAGATCATCTTCAAAATGGGTCTGAAAAGTATTAATTAACATTAGAGGCCATAGAACTGTTCTAAAATCATCTTCAAACTGTGTCAAAAAAGTATAAATAAGACGGGAGTACCCATATCACT
>BLSH010369133.1:1649-13457 GCA_018402905.1 Glandirana rugosa | reverse complement strand
AGATAGGTCAGCTTCCCATTTAATCGTGTTAGTTGTTTTAGTTTTTAGGGGATAAGAGGTTAGAAGTTTATAGAAGTAGGATATACCTTTTATATTTTTATATAACATTCCCATATCACTCTAGGTATCTCCAGTTAATTATATAGGTCAAAATTGTTGAGGTGCTTTTTAGATTGTAATTTAGTTCAGATATGAGTTTTTTGGTTTCCAGGTAACGTGTGAAATAAATTGATACCCTGTTTTTGCCACTGCGTGACATTAATTCTTGCTTTACAGTATTCTAGGACTTTTAACGGCAGTGGGGTATTAATTGGGTCTGTTATTGGTTGAAGTCTATTGAGTATGAATTCCCATGCCAAGATGGTGGCTTTAAGTGTGAGGTAGTTAGGTACAATTGTTTTAGGTATTGTATAATATGCTGTAGCTAATGCCAACAAGTCATTACCTTTTACTATTTATTTTTCAATATTTAACCAAAGTTTCACGTTATCATGGACAATCCAATATCTCATTTGGTCTAGTAAAGTGGCATAATAGTATAAATGGATGTCCGGTAGATTCAATGCACCTTTGGATTTAACAGTTGACATAATTGAGAAGGATACTCTTGGTTTTTTCCAGTCCCAGATCGTTATTTTTTTTGTTTGTTAGAGTAAAAAAATGTTGGGGAATTGATATAGGGAGAGCTCTGAAGTAATATAATATTTTCGGTAATGTTTGCATCTTTAATGCTGCTATTTTTCCTATCCATGACAATTGATGTTTTTTAATGTGTTGACAGGCTTGGTTAATTTGTTCTAATAGTGTTGGAAAATTGATTTTTCATAGAGTTTGTTGACTGGGTAAGTGAGACGTATTCCTAGATACGTTATCGCTGTGCTATCCCAGTTGTGATTAAATTTATTTTTTAGTTTAACAACCTGGTCAGGTGGAATATTCATTGGCAGTACATAGCATTTGTCTGGATTTATTTTATAGTAGGAAACTGATTCAAAGTCCTCCAGGATTCTATTAACTTCAGTTAATGATAGGTCTGGGGATGACAGTGTTAATATGACATCATCCACAAAAAGTCCCAATTTGTACTCTAGTTGCCCAATTTTAATCCCTTTAATTTGGTTGTTGGTTCTAATATATAGTGGTTAAGTGGTTCAATTATTAACGAAAAAATTATGGGGGAAAGAGTACAGCATTGCCTTGTCCCGTTAGAGAGAATGAAGCTATTAGAGATATTGCCAGAGACAAACACTTAAGCTGTTGGTATTGTATATAGGGCCATTATAGCTTCATGCAGGAATCCATGTATACCATATTTTTCAAGGGTCTCTTCAATATATTTCCAATGGACCCTGTCGAATGCCTTCTCCGCATCCAATCCAAGAAGCAGAGAAGGCATCCGAAAGCGCTCCACGTGGTTTATTATGTTGATAATCCTTCTAATACTATCCGGACCTTGTCGACCCTTAACAAATCCCACTTGGTCTGGTTCGATTAGTTGGGGCGTTATTTCTAATAGGCAGTTGGCTAAGATTTTTGAGTATATTTTTAGGTCCGTATTTAATAAGGATATGGGTCTGTAATTTATGGGTGATGAATAGAGTTGTGCGGACACCTCGATGTTCGGGTTCGGCCGAACTTCGCGAAAAAGTTCAAGTTCGGCCCCAAACTTAACCCGAACCTGACACCAAACCCCATTGAAGTCAATGGTGACCCGAACTTTTGGGCACAAAAATGGCTCTAAAAAAGTCCTGGAAAGGGCTAGAGGGCTGCAAAAGGAAGTAAAATGGGGGTAAGAGTAGGACAAGTGCCCTGCAAACAAATGTGGATAGGGAAATAACTTAAAATCACATAAAAAAAAATAAATGGAGGAGGAGGAGGATGTCGAGTAGGAGGTTGAGGAGGCGGTGACCGTGGTGGTGTAGGTGGAAGTGGCGGTGGAGGAGGTGGTAGCCAACACTGTTTTTTGTTTGTTTGTTTTTTTTCTAATTGGGGTAGCCCCCAAAATATTGAGACATATTAAAAAAAAAAAGGAATAAGTTCACTGAAGTATACCAATGGCTGTGTGAGGCCAGTATAAATGTCTATTCTGCACAAGCTACAGACAAGTCTTGTGGGATCCATACCTGGTTCATTTTAATAAACGTTAGCTTGTCCATGTTGGCTGTGGGCAGGCGGCCGCGCTTGTCTGTGATAACGCCCCCTGCCATGCTAAACACACGTTCAGACAATACACTGGCTGCAGGGCAGGCCATCACCTCGAAGGCATAAAGGGCAAGCTCAGGCCATGTGCCCAATTTGGAGACCCAGAAGTTGAATGGGGCAGACCCATCAGTCAGTATGTGTAGGCGTGTGCACACATACTGTTCCACCATGTTGCTGAAATGCTGCCTCCTGCTAAGACGTTGCCTATCAGCTGGTGGTGCTGTTTGATGTGGCGTGCTGCTGGCAAAGCTTTTCCACATTTCGGCCATGCTAACCCTGCCTTCTGAGGTGCTGGCGGTGCCACAACTGCGTTGGCGACCTCTTCCTCCTCCTCTGCCTTCACCTTGTGCTTCCACTGAGCCCCCGTTGTCATTTGGGAATGCCCTCAGCATCAAGTCTACCGGCGTGCGCTTGTAGTCACGCATCTTCCGATCATGCTCCAGTGAGGGAATTAAGGACGGCACGTTGTCCTTGTAACAGGGATCAAGCAGGGTGGCCACCCAGTAATCAGCACAAGTTACAATGTGGGCAACTCGGCTGTCATTGCGCAGGCACTGCAGCATGTAGTTGCTCATGTGTGCCAGGTTGCCCAGAGGCAAAGACAAGCTGTCCTCTGTGGGAGGTGTATCATCTGTGTCCTCCGTATCCCCCCACCTGCGTTGGGTGCCACACTGCTGTGAACATGGTTCCTCCTCCTCTTCCTCCTCATCATCCACGTCCTCCTCATCCTCCAGAACTGTGGCCTGGCTTGAAAATTTTTTTACCTGGCCTATGCTGGTGCAGGAACTGTGGAAATGACCCCTCTTCCTCCTCCTCTTCCTCCTGTGCCACATCCTCTTCCATCATCACCCGAAGTGTTTTTTCAAGTAGACATAGAAGTGGGATAGTAACACTGAGAACAGCGTCATTGGCACTGGCCATGTTGGTGGAGTACTCGAAACACTGCAATATGGTACACAGGTCTCGCGTGGAGGCCCACTCGTTAGTGGTAAAGTGGTGCTGTTCCGCAGAACGACTGACCCGTGCGTGCTGCAGCTGAAACTCCACTATTGTAAAAAAATATAAAACGGGTGATGGCGCCCCTTTGAATGCTACTGGTATAATGAACAAATAATTGGTTATGCTGCCCACCTAAAATTACAGGCAGAAAACTGCCTGAATCAAATTTGTGCTGTGTGTATATAAAAGGTTGAGGCGTTACCTTATCAACCAGTGCAATAGTGTAAAACGCATGTAAGTGTTGTCAACTTTTGCCAAACAATGGGACAAACACATATGAACCCAACAAGTATCTGTGCAAAGATTTAAGTAATAAAAGTGCAATACTGTGCACACAAAAACATTGTATATCACTGTGACAAATTCATAAAATATAAAAGTCTTCAGAAAAGTGCTAGTGCAAATATTCTCAAAAGTTCTAATAATATCCAACTCTGCTTATGTGGTTACTATCAGGAGTTAACACTCGCAGAGAAAATACTTGTGTATGTGATGTAGTCTTGGGGGGATAGACCAACAGCGTCGACACTTTCCCGTCAGACAAAGCTGCTCATGTAAAACATTTAAAAAATGTTTCCATAGCATAACTTGGTTTGGACAAATAACACAGTTGCTGAAGTAGATGCTATCACTCACATTTGTTGGTGCCTTCTGACCGGCACAGACATTGACCGCATGTGTGGGATATCACTGGCTATATGTCTCTGTAGCGTGCGTTCCACCTTCCAGGAAATCTGAACCAAAGACTATAAGGAACTGGAAATTACATCAGACAAAGGTTTTTGTTTGCACAGTATTGCACTTTTATTGCTTAAATCTTTGCAAAGAAACTCCACTATTGCCTGCTGCTGCTTGCACAGTCTCTCCAGCATGGGCAAGGTGGAGTTCCACCTTGTGGGCACGTCGCATATGAGGTGGTGAGCGGGAAGGCCGAAGTTCCGCTGCAGCGCAGACAGGCGAGTAGCAGCGCGGTGAGAACGCCGAAAGCACGCACAGACGGACCGCACTTTCTGCAGCAGATCTGACATATCCGGGTAGTTTTTTAGAAATTTCTGCACCACCAAATTCAGCACATGCGTCAGGCAAGGGATGTGCGTCAAACTGGCTAGGCCCAGAGCTGCTACGAGATTTCACCCATTATCGCACACCACCAGGCCGGGCTTGAGGCTCAGTGGCAACAACCACTCATTGGTCTGTTGTTCAATGCCCATCCACAGCTCCTGCGCAGTGTGGGGTTTACCCCCCAAACATATCAGTTTTAAAACAGCCTGCTGTCGTTTCCCCCTGGATGTGCTGAAGTTGGTGGTGAAGGTGTTACGCTGAGCGGATGAGGAGGTGGTAGAGGAGGAGGAAGTAGAATAGGAGGAGGAGGCAACGGGAGGCAAAGAGAAATGCCCTGCAATCCTCGGTGGTGGAATGACATGCGCCAAATGGCTAGCCGCCTCAGGCCCACCCGCCACTACATTTGCCCAGTGTGCAGTTAGCGAGATATAGCATCCCTGCCCGTGCTTACTGGTCCATGTATCAGTGGTTATGTGGACCTTGCCACAGATGGCATTGCGCAGTGCACACTTGATCTTGTCCCCGACTTGTTTGTGCAGGGAAGGGATGGCTCGCCTGGAAAAGTAGTGGCGGCTGGGAACCATGTACTGTGGGACAGCCACCGCTATCAGGTTTTTAAAACTGTCCATGTCCACCAAACAGAATGACAGCATTTCAAAGGCCAGGAATTTTGAAATGCTGGCATTCAGGGCAGCAGCAGAAGAGGAAGCAGGAGGAAGCCCGAGACCTTTCTTGGATTTTGAGGTACTTATTCCACTGCAGCTCGTGCTTTGCATTTAGATGCCTGGTCATGCAGGTTGTGCTCAGGTTTAGAACATTTGTGCCTCGCTTCAGGCTCTGATTGCACAGCGTGTAAACCACTCGTGTCTTGTCATCAGCACATTGTCTGAAGAACTGCCACGCCAGGGAACTCCTTTGAGCTGCCTGTGGTGTGCTAGGTCCCTGGGTGCGGTGGGTAGTAGCAGGCCTACTGTCTAGGGGATGGTCGCTCTGCTTTTGCAACCTGCTTCCTCTTTTTCTGTGCTGGTGCCTCTGTGCGACCACCACCTCTTCCTCCAAACTGCACACGTCACTCGCATTACCTTCATTCCATGTGGGGTCTAGTACCTCATCATCCTCCACATCATCTTCCACCCACTCTTCACCACTGCCTTCCTTGTCAGTCTGCACACTGTAGAAAGCCGCAGCAGTTGGCACCTGTGTTTGGTCATCATCAGAGACGTGCTGCGGTGGTGTTTCCATGTCCTCATCCTGAAACAGAAGTGGTTGGGCATTGGTGCACTCAATGTCTTCCACTTCTGGGGCAGGGCTTTGTGGATAGCCCACGGAAAGCACACCAGCAGAGTCATCAAAAAGCATAAGAGACTGCTGCATGACTTGGGGCTCAGACTGCTTGGCTGATTTACAAGGGGCTGAAGTGAAAACAGATGGCCATGAGGTTCAGGTGCCAACTCTGAGCTTTCAGCAAGAGACCGGGTGGGAGACAATGTGAAGGAACTGGAGGCATTGTCAGCCACCCAATCTACTATCGCCTGTACTTCTTCTGGCCTCACCATTCATTGAGTGGCATTTGGGCCGACCATATAACGTTGAAGGTTCTGTCGGCTATTCGCACATGAGGAAGGTGTTTCACTTGTGCGTGTAGCTGGCACAGATCCACCATGTCCTCTCCTTGCAACAGGAGCTTCACCAACACCACCAACACCAGCAGCACCACGACCATGACCACGTCCCTTATTTGACGCTCTCCTCATTCTGGACGCAAATGTACTATTTAGCACAAATTTAGATTATTTTTTAAACTGGCAATGTAGACGCACTTTTTAATTTTGTGCAAGAAATGCACAGCAAGGTGCAAATGTACTATGTAGCACTTTTTTTTTTTTAAACCAGCAATGTCGACGCACTTTTTAATTTTGTGCAAGAAATGCACAAAAAAAAAAAAAAATGTACTATGTAGCACTATTATTCTTTTTTTTTTAAACCAGCAATGTAGACGCACTTTTTAATTTTGTGCAAGAAATGCACAGCAAGGTGCAAATGTACTATGTAGCACTATTTATTATTCTTTTTTTTAAACCAGCAATGTAGACGCACTTTTTAATTTTGTGCAAGAAATGCACAAAAAAATAAAAAATGTACTATGTAGCACTATTTTTTAAACCAGCAATGTAGACACACTTTTTATTTTTCTGCAAGAAATGCACCTCTGGCCACAAATGTAGTATTTAGAATATTTTTTTTTTTAAACCAGCAATGTAGACGCACTTTTTAATTTTGTGCAATATTTTGCACAAAAAAACTGTCTAACTGCAATGTAAAAGCAGTATTTAAATATGCCAAAATGTTGCCAACTGAACTAACAGAACACAATTAAAGTAGTGTCCCTGACACACAAGCAGTTGCAAGTGCACTGCACTTGCAAAAATGGCTGCAAACGCCCACCTAACAAACAGAAAAATTGCTTAGGTTTTATATGAGGCACTTAGCAAACAAAATGTACTCTAGCAAACAAAAATCTCCTTTAGCACCAACCCACCAATAAATAGCTTTTTTAACAGATTTTCTAAAGCTAATCTGTCCCTCACAGCAGGATCCTCTCCCTACACTACTATGAGACGATTTTCCAAAGCTAATCTGTCCCTCACAGCAGCAGCATCCTCTCCCTACACTAGTATGAGATGATGTGACATGCAGCACTACGTGACTCCAGCTTATATAGAGGCTGAGTCACATGATGCCCTGGCCAATCACAGCCATGCCATTAGTAGGCATGGCTGTGATGGCTTCTAAGGGCAAACGAGTGAAACACTTGTTGATTGGCTGCCCTGCATCTATTCAAAAGGCGGGAAAAAATACCCAAACCTTTTCTCAAATGTCCGGGTTTGGGTTTGGGACACGGACACCCTCAACTCTAGTGATGAAGGCTCTTTGCCTTGTTTTGGTATGGTTATGAGGATTGCGTCAAACATTTCCTTGGGGAATGCTTTATTAATTGCTGCATAATTATATCATTTTCCTAGATGTGGTGTTAGAATCTTAGTAAATGCTTTGAAATATTTGCTTGACAGTCCGTCTGCTCCAGGAGCTTTATTATTAAGGAGAGAATGAATGGCTATATTCATTTCTTTTTCTGTAATTGGTTCATTTAATTTACTAAGGGAGTTGGCAGCTACATTAGGGAGATTAATTTTGTCCAAGAATCTTTTTATATCTGTTGTTTGGGGTTGGTATGTCTTGCTATCATTTTTAATATTATACAGTTTTTCATAGTATTCGGCAAATGTATTTGCTATTTCTTGTGGGTTGTAAATAGGTTTCCATGTTTTATAATGTATTATTTGCTGTATTTTTTGTTTATGTCGTATCTGGAGTGCTAGGTATTTTCCTGCTTTATTTCCTTGAGAGTGTTGATTTAATTTGAGTTTTTTTAAGTATTTTTCATGATTAGAGATTAGTAGTGCTCATAGTTCACCTCTTGTCTCATTTAATTTTTGAAGTAGTGAGGTCTGGGTGGGAGAGGTTTTGTGTTCCTGTCCTAATTTGGATATATTATCTAATAATTTATTAAGCATCTGATTTCTTCTTTTCTTTTCTCTGGAGGCCAATTGGATCAGTATCCCCCTTGCATATGCCTTGTGGGCACACCATACACTACCAGCAGAAATACATTCATTATTATTGAGCCTGTACTCTTCCAATCTCTCTTTCATCACCACTAGGGATTTACTTTGTGAAAGAATGTATGTGCTGTTCCTCCAAAGCGTGGAACAATGGTTTTGTTGCCCTAGGTCCACGCTCAGGGTAATTGGCGCGTGATCGGACCATGTCATGTTGTGGATTCAAGCGTCTTTGACTCTTTGCAAAATTTGCCTAAAGGTGATGAAAAAGTCGATTTATGAGTATGACTTTTGCATATTAGAAAAAAAGGTAAAGTCCTTTTGTGATGAATGAAGACACCTCCATGGGTCATGATCTTCCTGGAAAAAAAAGTAAGATAGACCTTTTCTGGATGAGTGAGCACCATTGGTTGTAGCCATAGCTGGGATCATGGGGGCGTTAAAGTTCCCGCAGATTATCAGGTTTCCTTTTTTGGATTTTTTTAATAGTCTTGAGAGTTTTCTGCAGGTATTGATGTGGATTCCTGTTAGGTGCATATATGTTGGCTATAGTCAGTGTTGAGTTTTCAATGTTTGCTACTATGATGACGTATCTTCCTTGTTTGTCTATTTTAGAGTCCAAGAGTTGGAAGGAAATGGAGTCTTTAATAGCCGTTACCACTCCTTTTTTTTCTTTCGGTTGTTTGATGACAAAATATGTTGAAATCTTTGATGATTGAATTTGGGTGAATTATCTTTTGCGAAATGGGTTTCCTGTAGACACAGAATGTCACTGCCACGCTATAATGCGATGTTCCAAAGTGTTTTCCTTTTGACAGGGTTATCGAGGCCTTTTGTGTTCAGTGACAAGATTTTAAGGTTTGCCATTTAGTAGGTAGGTTGTATATATATATATATATATATATATATATATATATATATGTTTTGATCTTCCGGTGTGGGTTCCTCCTTGCGTTTGTGTAGTAATCTTTAAGGTTGTAACTTCTATAATTTGGCGTGAGCAGGTGAAGAAGTAAAATAAGTATAAAGAATTCAACTAAGAAAACTTGAAAGAACATAAAAAAATAAGGGTCGGGTGACGACCCTTGTGTGCATCGGAATTTGCACTAACAAAGCCATGGTGGGGATGGCACAGTACCTGAGAACCGAGACTCCCTGAAAAATGTCAGAGGTGAGTTTTGAGTCTGTATGTTAGCGGATTGTTAAAGTATAGCTCTTCATGATAGTTTTCTTTCCTGTTGTTTCATTTAGAGAGTTAGAGTGCCATTGAAATGTAATTTTTGCTGGCGGGGAGTTTTTGGAGGAGGGTCCTCCATCATTGGGGAGTATCCCCCACGTTCTCAATAGCTTTAGCCATCCTTCCAAGGAGTAGATGGAATAGAATTTGTTATCTTTATCTACCAATATCTTAGTGGGGAAGCCCCATTTCTATATCAGTTTGTGTTTGTGTAGCACCTTAGTGATAGGGTTCAGGGATTTCCGGGCCTGAATGGTTGCTTGTGAGAGATCAGAATAGAGTACTATCCCTGCATAGGGATCTGGTAGTGGAGATTGGTGTCTAGTGAATTGCATCAATGAGTCTTTTACTTCAAAAAAATGAATTTTGGCGATCGCATACCCCTGTAGCTTTTCAGGTATATGGGATGGTTTTGGCAGCCTGTGGGCTCTGTCGATTGCCAATTTCTGTTTAGACACTGTAGAGAAGAGGTCATGAATCATTTTTTGCACTAATTTTTTTCGGTCGCTATTTTTCATATTTTCGGGGTATGCCGCACAATTCGATGTTGTTCCGTCTAGACCTGTCTTCTAGGTCTGCGACTTTAAGTTTCAATTGCTTCAGTTCAACTTCTAGAGTAAAATGATCATCCCCAAGTTCAAAGTGCGCTTCTGTGAAATCCGTAATTTTATTCTCTATATAATCCACTCTCTCTCCTAAATCGTCTATGTCTCTTTTAGATTTTTGCATAAAGGCACGCATGTCATGTTGCAATGCGCCTCTCAGTGATTTAAGCATTTCCTTCATGTCTGTATCTAATACTGTTGTGCCTGAAAAAGGAAATGCATCTAGTTTTTCCCCATAAGTATTTTTAGAAAATACAGCATCAGTCATTTTGTATCCCACTTACTTGTGTTTTTAATTCAGAAATCCTTCTTCTCTGCTTAACAGGACTGGAGATTTCAGATAAGAATTCTTCATTTTCCTGCTGCTGCATTTGTGGCTGTGTCTGCCAGTCTATCTTCTCCTCACTGCGCTCTGCCTGTGTGTGTGCAAGAGGAGGGGCCAGCGCCATCTTGCTTCCTGGGAGATCTGGCCGGGCTGCAGAAATCCCCTAATTTGCGGGGTTTATCCTGCGATTTTCTCTTCCCCATGGGGCCAGGAATTGTCACGCACCTGGAGGTGGAGTCTGTCTTGTGCAGGAAGCAGCCACTCTTACGGCCCTGGTTCGGGAACCCCTGGTAGAGCAGACAGAGGGTTCCATAGCACAGGGGGCACGAGGGCTGGACAGGAACACTGATGATGTGATGGGTCCATCAGTGGCTCATGCAATCTGTAGAGTAGTGAGGCAGTCTGAGGTCGGCAACTGGCTGGCAAGCGGTACAGAAGGTGCAGGCTGAAGAGTCGTCGGGTACAGGCAGGGTCGTTAACAGGCAGGCAGCAAAGTACAAAGGGTCAGGCAGAAGAGTCGTCGTGGGCAAGCTGGGGGTTGATGCAGGAGGAGCACAATCAAGGTCAGACAAGCCGGGTCACAGGAACAAAGATCAGGATACAGGATCAGAGTACAGGTTGCTCTCAGGAACACACTAACGCTGTAGAACAGATAACACCGGCTGCTGGGCATTGCAGGCTTAAATAGAGCCGTTTGGCGCCGTTACTGGCATGTGTGCATGCGAGAACGCGCGCAGGCGCGCACACAAGTCCTCTTAAAGGCACAGATCTTCTCCTAACATTGCCCCCCAAGGGGCAGCCTCCGGATGCCTCGCCGGGCACCAACTTCCAGGCGGTTTCTCTTAAAGGTTCAGATTAACTCTGCAGCATGGATGTTTGACTCCGATTCCCAAGAGTTTTCCTTGGGGCCATACCCTTTCCACTTCACCAAGTACTGGGTTACGTTACCCCTCTTCCGGCAATCCAAGATGGCCTTGACCTTGAACTCCTCCTCTCCATTTACAAGAACTGGTTCTGGTGGGCCCTTTTTCCATCCCGGGAAGGGATCTGGAGGGACTGGCTTGAGTAAAGACACGTAAAAAACTGGGTGCACACGTAAGGATGAAGGTAGGACCTGTTTATAAGTCACCCTGTTCACTTTTCTCTTCACCGGGAAAGGACCGACAAATCTGGGGCCCAGCTTCCTTGAAGGACAGGCAAGTTTCAGGTTCCTGGTGGCCAACCAGACCAAGTCACCCGGCTGAAGTTCCAGCTCTCCCCGTCTTTTCCTGTCAAAAGCTTGCTTAGTGAGTTCCGTAGTTCTGGAAAGTGTGTCCTGTATGAGTTGGGTATTTTCCTTAACCGCTTGCCGACCGCTGGTCGGCAATTGACGGCGACAAAGTGGCTCTGTAACGCAAATCGCCGTCATACGACGGCGGGCGCGATACAGAGCCACTGTGAGCGAACGCAATGTCTCGGTGAAACAGCGGCAGTTAACGGCTGGTCGCCAGCCGTTCGCCAATTCCTTTTATGGGTTGAGTATGTCCTGTGTGAAAGGTCTTGATGCCTTGAGTGATTCGTTCGAAAACTGTCCTTTTCTGCCCCTCTCGACCTTGAAGTCGGCCCACTGAACCAGACCAACCGGTGGTCCTTGGACTTTGAACGGACAGGAAGTTCCTTCGACCCGGGGTCTAAACAGCCAGGAAAGGGCCACTTCTCTTTTCACTTGTCCCACTGAATATTTGTCCAGGATGGAAGTAGGAATGCACACGTGGGTCA
>BLSH010369079.1:0-15398 GCA_018402905.1 Glandirana rugosa | reverse complement strand
GGCCTGGTATGGTCCAGGAGGGGGGGGGCGCTCGCTCGTCCCCACCCCCTTTCCTGGCCTGCTGGGCTGTGTGCTCAGATAAGGGTCTGGTATGGATTTTGGGGGGGACCCCACGCTGTTTTTTCGGCATGGGGTTCCCCTTAAAATCCGTACCAGACCAAAGGGCCTGGTATGCTCCTGGAGGGGGACCCCATGCCAGTTTTTTCTTTAAAAATATGGTGTGGAGTTCCCCTTCAAGATCCCCAGAGCACAAGTCGCATGCCAAAGTCGGATCAGTGAAGACACTGATACGACTTTGATCCGACTTCAATGCCTTTCAATGGACTGAAGTGGGATCAAAGTCGGACAAAAGTAGTACAGGAACCTTTTTCAAAGTCGGTCCGACTTTGAAAAACACATGTCGGAGCAGTTAAGACGGCTCTCATAGGGAATCATTGTTTTTGTGATGTAATGTTCTTCTTGTGCTCCTCATGTAGGTCTGAGAATCGGACTAGTGTGAACCCAGCCTTACGGTCCTACATAGGGTCAAAGTCGGATCGTTTGTCTGTGAACAGGGATCCGACTTTGATCCCGACAATGCAAGGCACTTTGTGCTCTGCGGATCATGAAGGGGAACTCCACGCCAAATTAAAAAAAAAAACTGGCATGGGGTCCCCCTCCAGGAGCATACCAGGCCCTATGGTCTGGTACGGATTTTAAGGGGAACCACCACATTGAAAAAACGGCTTGGGGTCCCCCCCGAAATCCATACCAGACCCTTATCCGAGCATGCAGCCCGGCAGGCCAGGAAAGGGGGTGGGGACAAGCGAGTGGCCCCCTCCCTCCTGGACCATACCAGGCCACGTGCCCTCAACATGGAGAGTATGGGTGCTTTGGGGCAGGGGGGGTCTGCGCCCCCCACCCCAAAGCACCTTGTCCCCATGTTGATGAGGACAAGGGCCTCTTCCCGACAACCCTGGCTGTTGGTTGTCAGGGTCTGCGGACGGGGACTTATCGGAATCTGGAAGCCCCCTTTAACAAGGGGGCCCCCAGATTCCAGCCCCCCACCCTATGTAAATGAGTATGGGGTACATCGTACTCCTACCCATTTACCTGGAAAGAAATATGTACACAAAAAAACCACACAGCTTTTTAAAATATTTTATTAAATCTGCTCCGGCGCTCTTCTCCCCTCTCTATCTCTTCTTTCTTTGGCTCTTTTGCGGGGTCTTTCATCTTCTGAGGGGTCTTCTTTCTTCTCCTTCTCTGCGGCGTCTTCTGCTCTTTTGCCGGTCTTCTCCGCTGTCCCCTTCCCTCTGTTCTTCCTCTCTTCTTCTTCTTCCCATGTTGACAAGATGGGATCTCCTTCACGAATGCCCTCTCCGCTGTGTGCTGTGCCTTATATTGGCATGGGGCGTGGCCACCAGATGACATCACCTGGAGGCCCCGCCCCGTATGAGGTCACAGCTACACCCCCAGGATGTGACCTCATATGGGGCAGGGCCTCCGGGTGATGGCAAATATTTTACAAAGCTGTGTGGCGTTTTTTTTGTACATATTTCTTTTCAGGTAAATGGGTAGGGGTACGATGTACCCCATACTCATTTACATAGGGTGGGGGGCTGGCATCTGGGGGCCCCCTTGTTAATAGGGGCTTCCAGATTCTGATAAGTCCCCGCCCGCAGACCCCGACAACCACCGGCCAGGGTTGTCGGGAAGAGGCCCTTGTCCTCATCAACATGGGGACAAGGTGCTTTGGGGTGGGGGGCGCACCCATACTCTCCATGTTGAGGGCACGCGGCCTGGTATGGTCCAGGAGGGAGGGGGCCACTCGCTTGTCCCCACCCCCTTTCCTGGCCTGCCGGGCTGCGTCCTGGGATGAGGGTCTGGTATGGATTTTGGGGGGGACCCCACGCCGTATTTTCGATGTGGGGGTTCCCCTTAAAATCCATACCAGACTAAAGGGCCAGGTATGCTCCTGGAGGGGGGCCCCATGCCAGTATTTTTTAAAAAATGTGGTGTGGAGTTCCCCTTCAAGATCCCCAGAGCACAAGTCGCATGCCAAAGTCGGATCAGTGAAGACACTGATACGACTTTGATCTGACTTCAATGCCTTTCAATGGGCTGAAGTAGGATCAAAGTCGGACAAAAGTAGTACAGGAACTTTTTTCAAAGTCGGTCCGACTTTGAAAAACACAAATCGGACCAGTTAAGACGGCTCTCATAGGGAATCATTGATTTTGTGACGTAATGCGACTTGTGTTCTTCATGTCGGTCCGAGAATCAAACTAGTGTGAACCCAGCCTGACTTTGAGATAGTGACTTGTCCTTTCACCAATCAAGACAATCCCAGTGTGACATAAATTCCTTTTACTGCTGCTGTAATCACCAAGTCGGATGTCACAAGTCAGATGGTGAGAACAAGGATCCGACTTTGATTCTACTTCAATGATATTCAATGGGCTGAAGTAGGACCAAAGTCGGACCAAAGTAGTACAGGAACCTTTTTCAAAGTCGGACCGACTTGTGTCGGACCAGTTAAGATGGCTCTCATAGGGAAACATTGATTTTGTGACGTAATTCGACTTGTGCTCACAATGTCGGTCCATTTGTCGGACCAGCCTTAGGCTGGGTTCACACTGTCAGACACAAAAACGGTCAGACATTTGATCCTACTTTGCCTTGCAACATCGATCCTACTTCTGTCCTACTTTGGTCCTACTTCCATCCAACTTGAATGAACAAGATAAGATTTTGCTCCGACTTTGAGGCTGGGTTCACACTAGTCCGATTCTCGGACCGACATGAAGAGCACAAGTTGCATTACGTCACAAAAACAATGATTCCCTATGAGAGCCGTCTTAACTGCTCCGACATGTGTTTTTCAAAGTCGGAGCGACTTTGAAAAAGGTTCCTGTACTACTTTTGTCCGACTTTGATCCTACTTCAGCCCATTGAAAAGCATTGAAGTCGGATCAAAGTCGTATCAGTGTCTTCACTGATCCGACTTTGGCATGCGACTTGTGCTCTGGGGATCTTGAAGGGGAACTCCACACCATATTTTTAATTAAAAAACTGGCATGGGGTCCCCCTCCAGGAGCATACCAGGCCATTTTAAGGGGAACCCCATGCCGAAAAAACAGCGTGGGGTCCCCCCCAAAATCCATACCAGACCCTTATCCGAGCACGCAACCCGGCAGGCCAGGAAAGGGGGTGGGGACGAGCGAGCGGCCCCCTCCCTCCTGGACCATACCAGGCCGCGTGCCCTCAACATGGGGAGTATGGGTGCTTTGGGGCAGGGGGGGCTCTGCGCCCCCCACCCCAAAGCACCTTGTCCCCATGTTGATGAGGACAAGGGCCTCTTCCTGACAACCCTGGCCGGTGGTTGTCGGGGTCTGCGGGTGGGGACTTATCGGAATCTGGAAGCTCCCTTTAACAAGGGGGCCCCCAGATCCCCCCCACCCTATGTGAATGAGTATGGGGTACATTGTACCCCTACCCATGCACCGGAAAAAAAGTGTAAAATAAAAACCACACTACACAGGTTTTTACATTTTTTTTATTAAATCAGCTCCAGCGTCTTGTCCCCTCCCCGGCTCTTCTTTCTTCTGTTCTTTTGCGGGGTCTTCTATCTTCTGAAGGGTCTTCTTTCTTTTCCCTCTCTGCGGCATCTTCTGCTATTTTGCCGGTCTTCTCCATTGTCCTCTTCCCTCTGTTCTCCCTCTCTTCTTCTTCCCATGTTGACACAACCCAATCTCCTTCAGGAATGCCGTCTCCGCTATGTGCTGTGCCTTATATTGGCATGGGGTGGGGCTACCCTCTGACACCATCTGGAGGCCCCAGGATGTGACATCATAAGGGGGTGGGGCCTCCAGATGATGTCAGTGGGTGGCCCCGTCCCATGCCAATATAAGGCACAGCACACAGCAGAGATGCCCCTCAGAAGATAGAAGAGCCGGAGAGGGGAGAAGATGCCGGAGCTGATTTAATAAAAGATTTTAAATACCTGTTTAGTGTGGTTTTTTATTTTACACTTTTTTTTCAGGTGAATTGGTAGGAGTACAATGTACACCATACTCATTCACTTAGGGTGGGGGGGCCGGGATCTGGGGCCCCCTTGTTAAAGGGGGCTTCCAGATTCCGATAAGCCCCACCCACGGACCCCAACAACCACTGGCAAGGGTTGTCGGGAAGAGGCCCTTGTCCTCATCAACATGGGGACAAAGTGCTTTGAGGTGGGGGGGAGCGCAGAGCCTCCCTGCCTAAAAGCACCCATACTCCCCATGTTGAGGGCATGTGGCCTGGTATGGTCCAGGGGGGCGCTCGCTCGTCCCCACCCCTTTGCCTGGCCTGCCAGGCTGTGTGCTCGGATAAGGGTCTGGTATGGATTTTGGGGGGAACCCCACGCCATTTTTTTTTTAATTTGGCGCGGGGTTCCCCTTAGAATCTATGCCAGATCAAAGAGCCTGGTATGCTCTTGGAGGGGGACCCCATGATATTGTGAACCCAGCCATACAAACCAGAAAAGTACAAATACCCTCCAAATGACCCCTTTTTGAAAAGTAGACATTCCAAAGTATTTAGTAAGAGGCATGCTGAGTTTTTTCAAAAAGTAGACATTCCAAAGTATTTAGTAAGAGGCATGCTGAGTTTTTTCAAGTTGTCATTTTTTTCCCACAATTCTTTGCAAAATTAAGATTTTTTTTTCCTTTATCACAAAATTGTCATATTAACCACTTCAGCCCTGGAAGAATTTCCCGTGTTAGAACCAGAGCATTTTTTGCGATTCAGCACTACTTTGCTTTAACTGACAATTGTGCGGGCGTGCAACGTTGTACCCAAACAAAATTTTGTGTCCTTTTTTTCCCCACAAATAGAACTTTCTTGTGGTGGTATTTGATTACCTCTGCGTCATTTCTGATCACCGCTATAAACAAAAAAGGAGTGACAATTTTCCAAAAAACAATATTTCTTACTTTTTTCTAACATACAAATCCCCCAAAAAAATGTATAAAACAATGCAATTGTCGTTTATTGATTGGTTTGCTCAAAAGTTGCCACGTTTACAAACCATGAGAATTAATTTCTGGCGCTTTTACAATTTGTTTTTTTTACTAGTAATGGCGGCGATCTGCAATTTTTAGTGGGATTGCGATATTGCAGCGGACATGTCGGACATATTTGACACTTTTTTGGGACCAATGACATTTATACAGTGATCAGAAATGTAAATGTTCACTGATTACTGTGTAAATGTCATTAGCAGTGAAGGGGTTAACCTGCAGGGGCAGTGAAGGGGTTAACTGTGTTCCCTAGGTGTGTTCCAACTGTGAGGGGGCTGGGCTGGCAGGGACAACAGAGATCTAAATGATCCAGAGTACAGAGATCAGTAGATCTCTGACATGCCACCTGTAAGAACGGGAAACTGCTGTGTTTACTTCAGGGGTTCCCCGTTCTGGCTCTGTCACAGGACATCGCGAGTCGCCGGCAGACATCGAGTCCACCCGACCCGCGGCCCTGCTCTGGGAGAGTGCGGCACTCACCCCCTAGCAGCCGTGCACGAAAGTGATGACTATAAGCGGCGATTCGTGGGACAGAGCCATGCTGTCGCTGCTTATAGTCGTACGGCGGTCAGCAAGTGGTTAACAGGTTATTTGTCACACAAAAAAAGGAAAAAGGCTGAAGTGGGATTTTTAAGGCCGTCACTAAGGTTTCCCAAATAGGAAGACACAGCAGTGGATTTACATAAAATCAATGTTTATTACAGAGCATATTAAAAATCCATAACATATGGAATTGTAGGAACATGTATACAGTACTGTGGTCATAACATGAATAAATAGAACCTTGGATCCCAATCATTGGGTCGAGGTCCCTTCATGAGGCAGTGCACAAATAACACCAGGTTCATTACGCATTTTGCCAAATGCTTCTTCAGGCGATTCCTGGTGATTCATTAAACAAAAATATCTCAATTATTACAAAAAGATCACATACATCAAGTACATTGATACACAAAAAAAGAGAAAGAAGTGGTTTTATACCACTGTCTAGTGAATTCCAAGAAAAAAAAAAGATATATATATATATATACAATCCTAATCTATATGGCTTGCTTATATATCTCCGAACAGGAGTATATCAGTTGTTCAAACTGTAAGAGGAACCCAATCAAAATATAGTAATGCATTGTAATTTCATATATATTAATTATAGCAGATATGGTTCTTTAATTGCCCCTGTTGCCCCCATCATCCCCATCTGAACAGGTGAGAGCATCAAAAAGGAGAGCCAAATACATACCGTAAGTGTTGTGCACAGGCGGCCCTTCTATGCATACAGAAAGGAGGAAAACAATATAACCGCTGACTGAGTGGACCTAGGGGAGAGAGAAAAAAGAAAAAAGAGGGGGAAGAGTAAGAAGCAAAAAACGGGAAAGCAGGAGAAAAGAGTCTGACAAACCCTACTAATAGGAGATATATGTCAGAAAAACGGGATAGCCCCATCATCATGCAATATTATATTTAGTTTGCAACTATGGAATCCTGCAAAAAAAAAAAAAAATATATATATATATATATATATATACGGTGGATTAGCATGGGAGTAAATAGAGAGAGACAATAGAGTACGTGCGATATGCATAAGCCCGCGCAGGCTTTGCCACATGTAAAGGATGAAAAGCTATATCATCACGTATGTGGAGAAGCCATTACATGTATAAAATATCAAGGTTCAAAAATCAAAAGTCCTGATAGAATAAGGACTAGGGTTTAGAGTTGAGCGAACTACGGAAAAAAGTCAGTGTTCGGTACCGAACTTGACCCGAACTTTACCCCGAACACCATTGAATTCAATGGGGACCCAAACTTTTCGGCACAAAAATGACTGTAAAAGAGTCCTGGAAAATGCTAGAGGGCTGCAAAATGATTTTAGAACAATAATCTGTCCCTTACAGCAAGAGCAGGAACCTGACCCTATAGAACTAGGAGATGATTTTAGAACAATAATCTGTCCCTCTAAGCAGTAGACTCTACCTAGTCCAGTCAGATCGTTCTGTAATGCAGGATGAGATGTTATTAGATCTGCAATCTGTCCCTAAAAGCATTAGTAGTAGTAATCTCTACCTATCTATCTATCTGCAATCTGTCCCTCACAGCACAGGCAGCATCCTCTCCTTACACTACCCAGAGAGCATGTGACATGCAGCACTAAGTGACACCAGCTTATAAAGAGGCTGGGTCACATGATGCACTGGCCAATCACAGCCATGCCAATAGTAGGCATGGCTGTGATGGCTTCTAAGGGCAAACCAGTGAAACGCTTGTTGATTGGCTGCCCTGCAGCTATTCAACATGCGTGATCAAGTACCCAAACCCAGAACTCGAACCCGAACTTTTTTTAAATGTCCGGGTTCGGGTCACGGACACCCCAAAGTTTGGTACGAACCCGAACTTTACAGCGGGAGTGGCAAATTTCTCTGCATGACCCGTGGGTAGCCGCCGGACCAATGAGCGGTACCCATATTGTGCATTGGTCTTGCATGTCATAAGTGGGGGATTCACGCAAGTACCCTCCCGCCAAGAGGCAGACCAAAACGGCTGACATAGGCAAGACATAGGTCAGGGCAGAAATAGGAAACAGAAATGAAAACAGATAAGGGCAAGATCAGAACACACAACAGAGAAAACACCAAGGGGAAAACTGGAAGAAGAGAAAAGACAGAAACAGGCACAAGAGGCAATAGAAGAAAGTCTCCCCAGCAATATTGCATCCCGGAGAGGCTAGAGAAAATCAGCCACTCACATCCATGGGTGTAGATGGACTGGAATAGAGAAACAGCAGAAGAAGAGAAGAAAAAAATAAATAAATGAAAATATAAAATAAAGAAATTTAAAAAAATAAATAAATAAATAAAAACATTTAAATAATTAGAAATAAAAATATATGGTGTGGACAAAAGTGAGTGAAATGAAAGTGAATTGGGTGAGATGAGAATATTGAAAAATATTTGTATCGTGTGTATGTTATATTATAAATATATATATATATATATATATATATGTGCTTGTCAAAAAAAAAAGGGGGGGGGGGTTTCTCAATCACCCTGCCACTCACCCATCTAATCATATATATCAGGTTGTTCCCAAAGTACAAGCATGGCTGAACGTCACGCTGTCTTTGGTATATATGCCAATAATCTGGAAAAATTTATAAAACATAATCCTCCTATTGTATGTCTACAAGAAAGGTTTGTAACTCACACATTCATTTAGGCCTGACGGCGTGGTCGCTTGTAAGGTCACAATCCATTTTGTTTCAAGTCGCAAAAGGTGGGAGTCTATTTCCCCTCCCCTTTCTGATATAGGGACATGTTCTAATGCATAGAATTTGAAAACTGATAAATCAAACATGGTATATACCAACATGTCTGCTAATTGCAGACTCTATCTTACCATTGCGTAATAGATAGACATGGTCTTTTACTCTCTTCCAGAAAGGCCTACGGGTTTTACCCACATAAAAGGCCTGACATGTACATATCATAACATAGACTACTCCAATCGTAGAGCAATCTATGTGATAGAGGGGGGACCACGTCGATCCATTGGGGAGCGTTATGTGCCTGCCTTCTAATATCCATTCGCAATAATCGTAATGGCCACATTTATATGTGCCACGTCTTACAGTATTTAAGTTTCGGGAACCTTTTGGAAGATGACTCCTTGTAAGATGGTCCCTTAGGAATTTTTCTCTCCTAAACATAATGGTAGGTTTGGCAGTGATATATTTGGCCACCACAGCATCATCTGTGAGGAGATGCCAGTGGCGGGCAAGTATGTCCCGTACATGAGCATGCTGTGATGAATACTGAGTAATCAATCTCCTGGGTTTCTGTTCTGATTGTTCCTACTAGAATGGATGAGAGAATATCTATCCTTTTGATTATCCCTATAAAAGGCTTTTTTGGGGGGGCATGGCCTGACGACACTGCTGAATGGCTGCTTAACTCCATAGCTCCTGTGCTAAACGGCTAAAACCCACCGATTCTCGACCGACAACAGGCTCTACATCAACTCCACCTGTACCAGACAACCTCTGGCACCCCCAGAAATGTCCAAAAGAAGAAAAGAATTTAAAGCTCCTAGGAAACTGACAGACTTTTATTCCGCTCCAGGCCTCATTTAGATCCAAGATGGCGCTGACCCCACAGCAGGAGAAGCAACTAAGATCTCCTCTCCACTTTCTGGCGATTTACAAGGATCCTCCACTCCTCCGGGCGCTTCAGGTGAGTTGTCTCCCCCGCCCTCCCCCACTACCTCAAGCCCAGCGAAGTCCAGACTTAGAACGGAGGAACCCGAAGCCGCCCACTCAATCTTTCCTCCGTTCCTTTCAGACCGAAGCAACGGTCGTGCACTCGCTCTTTCCTCCGAAGGCTCTGTCTCTCCCTTTGTCCCATGATAACTCAGCACTGGATGACCTCCCCGTATCTGATAAACCTGTCTCTGAACAGGTCATGAAAAACATGTTATTATCTTTAAGACACACTCTGCACCTGGACCTCTCCTCAGTAATCTCCCCTCTGATGTCCACTGTACAGAAGCATGAGCAACGCATCCAGACCATAGAGAAGACGGTCGGAGAACTTCCAAGAGCCCACAATGACATGGTGGATGCGATCACCACACATGAAGAAGATATCCAATCGATCCATCTCAAATTGGCAGAATTAGAAGATCGCTCACGCAGAAATAACATTAAATTTCGCAATGTTCCAGAGTCGATCCAACAATCAGACCTGAAGACCTTCCTTCAATCTCTAATGCGGGCGTTCATCCTGGACCTGACAGACAGAGAAATGGAAATTGACAGAGCACATAGACTACCGAAGCCTTCGCACCTCCCCCCTACCACCCCCAGAGACGTACTGGCCCGTATACACTTCTTCACCACCAAAGAAAGAGTTATGTACGCATCGAGGAGAGGTAACAGACTGCCAGACCCCTTTAATGCCATCCAACTATATGCGGATCTGTCCAAAACTACATTGGGCAATCGACGCCAGTTAGCCACAATCACAAAAGCCCTGTTCAACCACAAGATTCCCTTCAAATGGGGCTTTCCGAACAAACTTTTGATCACCCACCTCAACAAAACATTCGTGGCACATACACTACAAGAGGGCCTCCGCCTCCTACACGCCTGGCATATCCTGCCACAGGACATGACCACCAACCAGGACCGCTACAACCCCCCCATGGACACCAGCGAGTTGCAACAGACGGGATGAAGAGGTCCAGCCCACCCGGTTGTCCACCCACCAACTGTTGCCGACAGCCCAGGACTCCATTCAGCAGTACTGTTTGCCTGAACTGTTTAACTAGGTCTTACCCTCCATTTTTTGTTTGGTAGACCTAGCACCCCCCTTTGCCCTTTTTTTGAGCGCAGCAGAGAAACTGCGCCCTGAGACCGTGGTCTTCTCCTCACGGTCTCCCCTTTTTACTGTCAATACCTGGGTACCAGAATTGTTCCCACCCCACCTAAAAAAACCTAGAACACAACAGTTACCCACAACACTACCAGGCTGAATGATGCCGCTCAAAATCTTATCTCTGAATGTCAGAGGACTCAACTCACCTTACAAAAGATCTCTACTAGCTAAAGAAGCGAACAAAGCAAAGGCCAATATAATCATGGCCCAGGAAACCCACTTTTCCGCCCAAAAGACTCCCCAATTCACATTGGCGAACTACAAACTAATCTTTCTGGCCTCCAGCAATAAAAAGAAGAAAGGAGTTCTCATAGCTCTGAGAGACTCTCTAACAATTTCAATGCAACAGACTACTGTGGACCCCTTTGGAAGATTCATCATCCTCTCATGTGTATTGAACAATATCCCATATACCCTTGTAAACATCTACGGGCCGAACAAACACCCCCTCCGGTTCTTCAAAAAGCTATGCCACAAAATACCCCTGAACTCAGCTACTAGAACCATCGTAGGGGGTGACTTTAACCTAATAGGGGACCCAACCTTAGACTCCAAACCCGCCACGCGACACTGTAGACCGGCCCTCAACCCACTCCTCCGCTCTCTTGGACTGTACGATGTTTGGAGATGCCAACATGGATCGGAAACAGACTTCTCCTTTTTTTCACACTCCCAACTCCCATACTCCCGGATAGACTATTTCCTCGTTGACAAAAGAACTCTACAAGAAATATCAGAATCGTCTATTGGCCCCATATCCTGGTCAGGCCACTCTCCCATTTCCATCACTATAGGCCCCCGTTCGAAAAACCTAACAAATTCCTGGAGACTCAACTCCTCACTTCTGGCGGACCCTGGCCACATCCGTACAATCAAGGAAGAACACCAAGCATTCTTTGAGTCAAACAAGACACCCGATGTGAACTGTTTTACTCTCTGGTTAACTTATAGAGCATATATGCGAGGCGTCCTAATGAAATTAAGTGCTATTACTAGGAGGCAGAGGACTCAGCAGATTGACGAGGCACTTACCAAAATTGACTCCCTGGAGAAAATAAACAAACAAAACCCCTCTCCTCAAACATCTGCAGAACTCAGTGTGTGGAGAAACAAGCTTAGATCCATCCTCACCTATAAATATGAAATTGAGCTTAAGAGAAAAAAGGCAAACTACTACGCCCTTAACAACAAATCGAGCTCCCTCCTGGCCTGACTATCCAAACCCCCAACCCCAAAGTCTAGAATTTCCCTGATCCATCACCCCACAACCCAGAAACCATTGATCAACCCGCAAGAAATAGCAGACGCCTTTAGCGACTATTAACATGCCCTATATAACTTAAAAGAGGACCCACAAACACCGCAACCGATCCTATCCCACATACAAGAGTTCCTTCAATCAATAAATCTCCCCAAAGTCTCTTCCGAGCAATTAGAGCACTTAGCACTCCCCTTCTCACCTCTAGAAGTAGAGAAGGCAATCCACTCCCTCCCTGGCAACAAAGCCCCTGGGGAAGATGGGTACTGTAATGAATTCTACAAGGAACTTAAGGAGCTCCTATCACCCAAACTTGCTGCCGTCTTCAATGCTGCTGCCTCCTCTGCCTCCTACCCTCTAGAAATGTTGAAATCCACTATTGTAACAATACCTAAACCAGGGAAAGATCCATCCACCACTTCTAGTTACAGACCAATTTCCCTCCTCAACACAGACATCAAGCTATTTGCTAAGGTCCTGGCCTCTAGACTTCTGCACCTACTCCCCAACCTGATCCACCCGGACCAAGTCGGCTTTGTTCCGAACAGGCAAGCTCCCGACGCCACCAGGAGAATGGCCAATTTAATCCATCAGATCACGGGGACCCGAACGCCTTCTCTGCTCCTATCCCTGGATGCAGAGAAGGCGTTCGACAGGGTCCATTGGGGATTTCTCAGGGAGGTCCTCCTTAAATTTGGAATTGAAGGCAGATTCCTAGAGCGCGATTCTGGCCCTGTACTCCAACCCCACCGCTAGAATTCTGACTGACGGGATGCTCTCCAAACCACTCCAGATCTCTAACGGCACCCGCCAGGGGTGCCCTCTATCCCCTATCATCTTCGCCCTCCTAATGGAGCCCCTAGCAACCAAAATAAGACAGGATCCGCTGATCCACGGCATCTCCCCCTCAGGAAAAGAAAATAAGATAAGTCTATTTGCAGACGACATGATACTTATGTTCTCACAACCAGAACGTTCACTTACCGCAATACAAGAAATACTCCACCAATTCTCTCTAATATCGTACTACAAGTTGAATTCGACGAAATCTACCATTCTCCCTTTTAACATCCCTGACAAATTGGCCGCTCATCTAAAAAGAACATTACCCTACATCTGGTCGGACCAGTCCATCCCCTATCTAGGCATTAGATTAACACCTTCGCCACACAAACTATTCGAAGCTAACTACAAAACGTTTCTGAAACAGCTTCCACACCTCCTCATGGAATTACGCTCTCAATATTTCTCTACGCTAGGAAGAATTGCTGCATTTAAAATGCTGATTCTGCCCAAGCTACTCTACCTTTTCCGAACCCTCACCATCCCAATCCCCAGTCCTTCTTTCTCACGATACAAAAAATAGTATCGAAGTTCATCTGGGCCAACAAACCCCCTCGAGCTCCCTGCACCATAATCATCCACCCCCATTACAAAGGAGGTACTGGCATGCCTCACATCCAATCCTACTTTAAGGCCACTGTTCTGGATCAAATGTATTACTGGTAGCACCCCACCAGCAACAAACCCTGGTCCCTGATGGAGGCCACTGGCTCACCAACCAACAAATTAACAACCTCACTCCTACTCATTTCAGCAGGCCTAAAACTGCTCCAATTGGCGCTCCCCCCTACTTTAAAAGCCTCTTTTCAAGCTTGGCAAAAACTCCCGACTATTGGTTCTCCCAAGCAACCCCTTCACAAATACCTCATCCCTCTCTCGGCTACCGAAACCCTAATCCCAGACATCTCCTTGAAGAAATGGTCTTCCATGGGCATCCACCACATAAAAGACATAAAAACAAATATGTCCCTCAAATCCTTTGCAGTCCTTCAACAGCAATTTAACTTACCACAGATAGAGCATTACACTTACTCAAGAATTGCCCACCTCATGAAAACCTTGAATCTCCCGTCCTCGGCATCCATCCCAGCACCAATCCACATATTTCTATCCCAACCAACCCACCCAAAACATAGCATCTCCACACTCTACAATTTCCTCTTAGAAGAGTTCTCACAACAGCATCTGCCCTCACAAGTGAAATGGGACACAGAATTGAGTAGAACCACAACAACAGAACAATGGAACAAATCCTACCTATACACCTACAGAGCTTCCCACTGCACCAATCATTGGGAACTATTCCAAAAAAACACACATAGGTGGTACCTTACTCCCTATAGGCTATCTAAAATATACTCAAACTCCCCAAACACCTGCTGGAGAGAATGTGGTTCCATCGGATCCCTCTCCCATATCCTTTGGTCCTGTAAAACTCTCACCACATTTTGGAAACAAATATTTACCCTGATCTCCTCAATTATACAAAAACCACTACCCCCTAACCCTGAACTTGCTATCCTGCACCTTAATTTGGACAGCATTCCCGGGAAATATAGGACAGTCATAATACACATACTATTAGCCGCCAAATTGAACATCACCAGGAAGTGGAAGTCCCCTGACCTTCCCTCCTTCAAAGCAACAATTACAGACCTAAATTGGTAATGTGAAATGGAAAAAATGTTGGCAAGGAAAAACCTGTCCCTCTCTAAATTCCTATCTACTTGGGAGCCTTGGCTCTCCCATCCGAAATGCACAGTCAAAGCCTAACCTCCCTGGACATCACCCATCAACACCCTACTGGAACACTGGTAACCCCCCATACCCCCCCCCCCCCCCCCCCGTCTGGTATCATCCTAGTATTAGCAATATCTCCTGTAACCCAACAAGTTTGTTTGTTCTCTGTTTACACACCACCCATGAAGGTTCATTGTGTATAACCATTGTTACCCTCTATTGCTACCAGTCGGAACAACTGTATGTTCATATGTACTGAGCATGTTATATAACCTGTAACACTGTAAAACCTAATAAAAATATTGAAATAAAAGGCTTTTTTGAGGCAAGTTTTTGTGTAGCCCCGTTTTAGTAGCCTGAACCTCAATTCGTCAGCTCTCTTAAGAAAATCTGTTTCGTTAGAGCAATTGCGTTTCAATCTGAGATATTGTCCATAGGGAATGCTCCGGACTGGTGGCTGAGGGTGGGCACAATTAGCATGTAATATAGTGTTCGCTGATGAGGGTTTTCTGTAAAGATCAGAGAATAAGTTACCATCTCCATCTTTTACAATCTGTACATCAAGAAATGTGACCTTAGATTGGCTGCACTCCATTGTAAATTTTAGATTGTAGTCGTTATCCGAAATCATTGTCATAAAGGTATTCAGTTCCTGGAGTGTACCATCCCAGATCATGAGGATGTCGTTGATGTACCTGTGCCATGAAATGATGAGGCACAGGCACATCGACGGGTCCTCACCAAAAAACAAATCCCGTTCCCATCCCCCCAGGTACAGGTTCGCATACGATGGGGCACATCTGGTCCCCATCACTACCCCCTGCACCTGGAGGAAATGGAAACCACAAAAAACAAATATGTTGTGGTACAGTATGTATCGGAGTAAGCACAGAGCAAAGGCATTATAGGTCCACAACAGGTGTGGTTTGGTTTTCAAAAACTCCCCCACAACTTGGAGACCCTTGTCGTGGGGTGTCGAGTAGTGTTGAGCGAACCCGGACTGTAACGTTCGGGTCCGTACCGAACTTTTGGGTGTCCGTGGCACGGACCCGGACCCGGACATTTCAAAAATCGTTCGGGTTCGGT
>BLSH010368923.1:115915-136164 GCA_018402905.1 Glandirana rugosa | reverse complement strand
TAGAACTTTTTGGCCTTAATTCTAAGCAGTAAAAGTGGAGAAAACCAGGTACTGCTCATCACCTGTCCAATACAGTCCCAACAGTGAAGCATGGTGGTGGCAGCACCATGCTGTGGGGGTGTTTTTCTGCTGCAGGGACAGGGCGACTGGTTGCAATCGAGGGAAAGATGAATGCGACCAAGTACAGGGATATCCTGGATGAAAACCTTCTCCAGAGTGCTCAGAACCTCAGACTGGGCCGAAGGTTTACCCTCCAACAAGACAATGACCCTAAGCACACAGCTAAAATAATGAAGGAGTGGCTTCACAACAACTCTGTGACTGTTCTTGAATGGCCCAGCATGAGCCCTGACTTAAACCCAATTGAGCATCTCTGGAGAGTCCTAAAAATGGCTGTCCACCAACGTTTACCATCCAACCTGACAGGACTGGAGAGGATCTGCAAGGAGGAATGGCAGAGGATCCCAAATCCAGGTGTGAAAAACTTGTTGCATCTTTCCCAAAAAGACTCATGGCTGTATTAGATCAAAAGGGTGCTTCCACTAAATACTGAACAAAGGGTCTGAATACTTAGGACCATGTGATATTTCAGTTTTTCTTTTTTAATAAATCTGCAAAAATGTCAACAATTCTGTGTTTTTCTGTCAATATTGGGTGCTGTGTGTACATTAATGAGGGAAAAAATGAACTTAAATGATTTTAGCAAATGGCTGCAATATAACAAAGAGTGAAAAATTTAAGGGGGTCTGAATACTTTCCGTACTCAGTGTATATATATATATATATATATATATATACACACCTCACATTTATGTAAATATTTATTATATCTTTTCATGTGACAACACTGAAGAAATGACTTTGCTACAATGTACAGTAGTGAGTGTACAGCTTGTATAACAGTGTAAATTTGCTGTCCCCTCAAAACTCAACACACAACCATTAATGTCTAAACCGCTGGCAACAAAAGTGAGTACACCCCAAAGTAAAAATGTCCAAATTGTGCCCAAAGTGTCAATATTTTGTGTGGCCACCATTATTTTACAGCACTGCCTTAACCCTCTTGGGCATGGAGTTCACCAGAGCTTCACAGGGTGCCACTAGAGTCCTCTTTCTCTCCTTCATGACAACATCACAGAGCTGGTGGATGTTAGATACCTTGCGCTCCTTCACCTTCCATTTGAGGGTGTCCCACAGATGCTCAATAGAGTTTAGGTCTGGAGACATGCTTGGCTAGTCCATCACCTTTACCCTCAGCTTCTTTAGCAAGGCAGTGGTCATCTTGGAGGTGTGTTTGGGGTGTTATCATGTGGAATACTGCCCTGCAGCCCAGCCTACAAAGGGAGGGGATCATGCTCTGCTTCAGTATGTCACAGTACATGTTGGCATTCATGGGTCCTTCAATGAACTGTATCTCACCAATGCCGGCAGCACTCATGCAGCCCCAGACCATGACACTCCCACCACCCTGCTTGACTGTAGGCAAGACACATTTGTCTTTGTAGTCCTCACCTGGTTTCCGCCACCCACACTTGAATCCATCTGAACCAAATAAGTTTAGCTTGGTCTCATCAGACCACAGGACATGGTTCCTGTAATCCATGCCCTTAGTCTGCTTCTCTTCAGCAAACTGTTTGCAAGCTTTCTTGTGCATCATCTTTAGAAGAGGCTTCCTTCTGGGACGACAGTTATGCAGACCAATTTGATGCAGGGTGCGGGATATGGTCTGAGTACTGACAGGTTGACCCCCCACCCCTTCCACCTCTGCAGCAATGCTGGCAGCACTCTTACATCTATTTCCCAAAGACAACCTCTGCATATGATGCTGAGCATGTGCACACAACTTCTTTGGTCGACCATGGCAAGGCCTGTTGCTGCAGCTCAGATTCAGGGTCTTGGCAATCTTCTTATAGCCTAGGCCATCTTTTTGTAGAGCAACAATTCTTTTTTTCAGATACTCAGAGAGTTCTTTGCCATAAGGTGCCATGTTGAACTTCCAGTGACCAGTATGAGAGAGTAAGAGCAATAACACAAATTTAACACACCTGCTCTCCATTCACACCTGAGACCTTGTAACACTGATGAGTCACATGACACCGGGGAGGGAAAATGGCTATAATTGGATCCAATTTTCACTAAGGGGTGTACTCACTTTGGTTGGCAGCGGTTTAGACATTAAACACTTGCATACTTTTACTGCGCAAATTGGCTCCGCTAAGCAGACGGCCATCTTTAAAAGGCGATCCGCGCAGTTGCAGGCGCACGCGCTCCAGTGGCTGCGCTCTCATACCCACCACACTCTGCCTGTGTGGGGCCATGGGTTGGGCGGACTCGATGTCCACCGGCGACCTGAGATCGCCTTCTAGAGAGGAAGAATGGGGAACCGCCAATGTTAACACGGCGGTTCCCCTTTCTGTCAGTGGATATGACAGTGATCTAATGATCACCTGTCATCGGGATCAGTTAGACCTGTGATAACCCTGCTAGCCCAGCCCCCACACAGTTAGAAAATGCCTAGGAAACACAGTTAACTCCTTGATTGCCCCCTGTAGGTTAACCCTTTCCTTGCCAGTGACATTTACACAGTAATCAGTGGTCCAATGGTCCCAAAAAAGTGTCAAAAATGTCTGATATGTCCACCACAACATCGCAGTCCCGAAAAAAAATTGCTGATCACCGCCATTACTACTAAAAAAAAACCTGTAAAAACGCCATTAATGAATTCTCATGACTCGTAAACATGGCAACTTTTGCACAAATCAATCAATATACGCCGATTTCAATTTTTTTTTTACTACATATATTTACAAGAATATATATTGGCCAAAACTGATGAATACATTTGTTTTTATATATATTTTTTATTTATTTTATGCATTAGAGCAAAAATTTAAAAATATTGTTTTTTTTTTCAAAATTGTCACTCTTTTTTTTTGTTTATAGCACAAAAAATAAAAACCGCAAAGGTGATCAAATACCAACAAAAGAAAGCTCTATTTGTGGGAAAAAAAGGGCGTCAATTTTGTTTGGGTACAACGTCGCACGACCAAACAATTATCAGTTAAAACAATGCAGTGCCGAATCACAAAAAGTGCTCTGGTCAGGAAGGGGGTAAATCATAAAGTGGTTAAAGTGGTTAATGGCTGTGTGTTGAGTTATTTTGAGAAGACAGCAAATTTACACTGTTATACAAGCTGTACACTCACTACTTTACATTATAGCAAAGTGTCATTTCTTCAGTGCTGTCACATGAAAAGATATAATTTAATATTTACAAAATTGTGAGGGATGTAGTCACTTTTGTGAGATACTGTATGCACGTATTTGATGGCAACATTTCTTTCTATTTGCAAATCATAGAAAAAAACTTTATTAAAAGGTCCCACAATGAAAAGATCAGTTATGTCGTCCAGCAATGTTGATTCAACTTTAATCACAATGAACAGTGCTCCGCTGACCTGCTGATCCTCTCCTGCAACTCTTATGATGAATGAGAGTTCCCAGGAAATGTCAACACAGTGTGAGGAACCTGGGTGACCTTATTGAAAAAATATGGTCATGACCATATTTGGTCAATGACATCACCCAGGATCCCCACTGGCTTGTTTCATATAAGAGGAGGTTTGGATTTAGGTCGCCCTGGAGTTTGATGTGAACCCAACTTGTTTGCAGTGCATCTAAGAGATAAACAAATTTGGCCAGTTTGCACATCTGCCTAAAGTTGCTCATTTAGTGATGGTATCACTATTTCCACTAAGTGTCAGTTTCCTGACTCTCTGCTTGTTTCACATTGTAAACTCCACTAAATGAATAACTTCAAACTGCAGTAGCCAGAGGTGTGGGCCAGTGTACACACTGGCTGAATCTGCCCATTTAGTTCACCCATTCCAAAAAAAAAAAGTGAACAAGCCGAGTTTGCATTGAACACATGGTTTACTTGAAGCTCATTCATGCTCACTACAAATTGGCTTTAAAGGCATCAACTTACAAAAACAAATATTAGAACACCATTTTTATTAATTATAGACAAATACAATATTTTTCCAAAGGAACACATTTAAAAAATATTGCGATGAGATTTATTTCTACAGATACTAATTGAACTCCAGTTTATGTACTACTCCATACACTGATGCCTCACTGTTTGAGCATGCAGTGGGATGGAGATGACTGTTGTGATAAGAGAACAATGTAATACGCTCATGCTTTGAAGTGGATATCACTTTGAGACACTTTATTTTCTATATGTCTGTTGGCCATTTTATAGAAAGTTAATCAAATATATATACTGTATGTTCTGCTGTGTATTGTATTTCAGGATGTCATATTAACTGCATGTTTAAACTACTACTGAGAGCTTCACACTGATCTTATTAATGAGATTATTTAAGTCTTTGTATTACCAAATGACATTTTTATGTGGCATCTACATTAGCTTGGTATATTTCATGAGTGATTTTGGTTCTGCATGGGAGTTTTGGGTTGTTTGGGAAGTTAAAGATTCCCTCCCATGCTTGATTATGAAAGTGGACGTAGCAGAGGCTGAACATACTAATGTGGAAAAGTAAAAGAAAACCCTGTGCTATACATAGAGTGTTTGGTTCACAGTGGAAAAACAGAAATGAAATACAATAATTAGAAAAAATAAAAATATATTAAAAATATCATAAATTACTTCCGGTTCTGGCGCCGTGCGAGGATGGAGTAGCTATACTGAGCTCCAGCTCCCCCTCAAGTAATCTGCATATCAGATCAGCGCCATAACCCCAGCTAAGAGATTGCCATACAGATTAGTGACGCCGGAGGGCTGGATGAATCGTTACTTGGAGCGATCCGCGCCCCGCCAGCAACAAACCCAGCGTCAGCCACGGAACACAGGCACTAACAGCATGGCTAAGATGGCGCCTGCAGCCACACTAGCCAGCGCAATGGCTGAAAATGCCTTACCGCCCCCCCTCTCCATTCCGCTCCTCACGGCAGAGGATCCGGATGCAGCGCATGACTAGATTGCCCTGGCGGTGGCCCAGCTGCTCATCCCCACCATAAAGGAGGCAGTGGACAGTGCCGTCCAGAAAGGAATGTCGCAGCTCCAACTGGACATTCAGCAGCAGACACAAAGAGTGCAGGAAGCGGAGCGACGTATCTCTCTGATGGAGGATCAGCTCACACAGGTAAAGGCCTCTATCTCTACTTATCAGGGGGTGCCCCAAACACTGGTGGACAGATTGGAGGGCCTCGAGAACAGGTCCCGCAGGAACAACCTACGCATTATAGGCTGAAATATACAAGCCCTCATCCCTCATGGAACTCTGCAGTCACCGCATACCATAAGTTTTGGGCCTACGCTTTCCCTGCACGGTGGAACGAGCGCACCGCATAGGCCCTCCCTTAGATTCACAGCCCAAGCTCAGGCCGGTGATAGTGCGTTAACTATGCCGACAAACATGTATTACAGTACTATCGCAAAGGCAGGGGGCTATCATTGGATGGGCATAAACTGCTGCTTTTTGCTGATTATTCGGTGGAGGTTTCCAAACAACGGAAACTTTTTGCCCCTATATGCACACAACTGCACCAGCTCCATATCAAGTTCTCCCTGGCCTACCCGGCAGTGCTACGCATACAAACACCCCAGGGTGACCATTTTTCTTTTACATCCGTCACTGAGGCTAAACACTACGTTGACACCTAACTGGCAGAGGATTTAGCCTGCCCCACTTCTATGGACGAGACTCCTCCACCCCCATCATCTCCTACTTCTTCCTCGTCCAAACACCAAAGCAGCCCGCTGAAATTCCCATCGAAACGAGGATGCTATGCCTCCAACTCTCAAAGAGCGGGTAAAAGGGGACTCCATGATCATGCTCTGCTTTGCCTTATCGTGACCACCCTGAGGTGCACACAAAAATAGTATAATATTTTGGAGGTGCCTCTGCAGGCTCCCCTACATACCTCCTAGCCCTCCATGGCTCTAAGACCACAGGTTTCAAGTTTTTAGTTTTGTGTTGTTAAATTTTTTCACCAATGAGTTCTGCTTACATTCTTGTTGACTGTTAATGTGAGCGGTAAGCCTCCATGCCTTGTCACTGTTGGAATAAGCCCAGCACCCGCACAATCTACAGGCTGCCACTAATCATACGCCTACAAATGCTGGTGTCTCACAATAAAGTCAAAATGCTGGATGACTGGCAACCCCCTGTTATGGGGCATGGAGGCTGCATGCTATACTCTATCGGAGGCAATACGTAAAATACCTTGGTAACACCCTACCTGGCCATAGAGCCCTCAGGTATTGTTTTATATGTTATTTGCGCAATTGATTGTTACTAGGTTGAGACGGCTTCCCTGAACTGTCCCCAATGGGGCGCTTTGTACAATCACAGGAGGAAGGTGCCTGTATGAAGCCACCTACCTACTCCCCCCCCCAAAAAAAACCTGCCTTGGCGCTCTCAATGTTGCCCATGGACGAGGGCAGGGAAGCCAAACTCTTCCATATTTGTTAGTCCGAATTTCTTTACACGTGTCATCTCGCACGGAAAAAAGTGAAGTCAATAATGGTTTACGGTTACAGTTCTCTCTTTCTCCTTCTTGCCACTCTCTTGTGTATTTCTTTCCCAATATCTTTCATTTCTCTCAGAGGGTGTTAGCTCTGACAACGGGGATAGCTCACCCCCCCCTCAGGAGCTCCTTATAGCTCGGGGCTGATTCTTGCTGGGCCCAGCAGTCGAGTATATATATATATATATATATATATATATACCCCCTTCCCCCCTTGAATAGTGAGATACCTGTTGCCAATCCTAGAACCTGGTCACTTGCGAACACAACATGACGGTGATCTCTTGGAATATAAAGGGCCTTCGCTCACCACACAAAAGGATGAAAATCCTCCGCCACCTTAAGAGGATGCGAGCTGATATCACACTCTTCCAAGAAACCTACCTTCAGGAACAAGACTTCCATCACTTAAAGAAACTTTGGGTGGGGGAAGTTTTTGGGTCCCCAGCAATAGGAGGGAAAGCGGGTGTGATCACCCTTTTACATAAAAACCTGTCGTATGAGGTGAAGGCAGGTGACAGTGACAACACTGGACACAAACTGACCGTCCATCTGTCACTAGCGACAAAGGAAATTGCTATCACCAATATCTATGCACCCAATTCCCTGAATCAGGAATTTTTTCAGGACCTTATCGAGTGGGTACTACGCTCGCAAGAATCATTGCACCTGGTAGGGGGAGACTTCAACAGCGTCAGAAGACAGATCAGACATACCATCCCAGCCCCATCGACGTTGAATCCCATCGAAAACACACATTCCTTCCTCTCCGCTAGCTACTACGGTCTCCACCCTCCATATGGATGACATATGGTGCCTGCTACACCCGACGGGCAGGGACTATATGTGTTACTCGGCTACGCACAGCTCATTATCAGGTATAGACTAATTCTTTGGATCCCACTCTCTAGTCCCACTGGTGCTGGGAACTGAGATCTCAGAAATAGCGATCTCGGATCACAGCCCTATCACAGTACTCTTGGGTGACTTCCAATCACGTGCTACCTCTTCTCCCTGGAGATTCCCTTCCTACTTGCTAGACAATGAGGACTTTCGCCATACAGTCTTTAAAACCTGGACAGACTACGCCACTGACAACTCTCAGCACATATCTGATCTGAATTTATTCTGGGATGCGGGCAAAGCGGTTCTGCGGGGTAAAATCATCTCATACATGGCCCAATTTAAGAAGCACTCCCTTGAACACTATCGACGGGCGAGCGATGCTCTCAGGGCAGCGCAAACAGCCCTGGTTGCACAGCACATCCCAGAAACTAGACAGGCCTGGTTGAATGCCAAACGTGAATTCGAGCTCTGGGCTGATCAGAGAGAATGAATCAAGAACTCCTTCTGCTCCCTCCAATTCCATAAATACGGCAACAAGGCAGGAAAGCTGCTAGCCAAACTGTGCCGGGGACCCCACAAACCCACTCATATAACATCCTTGCGAAACATAGATGGCGATCTGACCTCCTCACAATCCAAAATAACCACTATTTAAACTGACTTTTACCAACAATTATATTCAGAAGATTCTATTGACTTTATTTAAGATTATATACCCCATACCCTTGTAAAAGTGTTTGAGGGCATGTGGGAAGGAGGGCCCTACCTCCCCACGGGATCCATGGCACACATAAAACTACTACCAAAAAAAGGCAAGGATCCAACTCTGCCAGGCTCCTATCGTCCCATACCCCTAATCAATGTTGATTCCAAAATATTATCAAAAGTTATAGCATCCCGTCTAGCATCTTTACTCCCCACCCTTCTCCACCCTGCGCAAGCGGGGTTTGTAAAGGGCAGATCAGCTGTTATAAATATCCGCAAAGTACTATAGGCCCTTGAACATGCCAAACTCCACCCGAAGGAAGATATGGCGATACTCTCTCTCTCGATGCAGAGAAAGTTTTGACAACATTAGCTTTCAGTGGTTGTTTCTGGTTCTGAAGAGGTTTCAAATAACAGGTCCAGTGGCCCACTTTATACAAGCTATGTATTCTGCCCCCACGGCACGCTTAGTCACTCCACACAACATTTCGGCCCCCATCCAACTATACAAGGGAACTTGCCAGGGGTGCCCTTTGTCCCCTTTAGTTTTCAATCTGGCCTTAGAGCCCCTTTTCAGACTGTGAAGGCATTCAGATTGGTGACAGTAAGCTGCGTACTTTTCGCCGACGACCTCCTAATCTTTTCCTCAAATATGAGGTCAGATCTCCCTATCATCGGGGTGTCTTCGAGACTTTTAGGCTCTGCTCAGGGCTGCGTATAAATATTACTAAGAGCGAGCTCCTAGCCTTAAACTCAACAAGCTCTCATCACTGGACTCAGGATTCCCCGTTACAGGTAGCAAAGCAACACATAACATACCTAGGTATCATGATTGGGCGAAACCCCTCTTCTCTAGATCACCTGAACTTTACTCCCATCCTTGACAGAATTAGACGGGAATTGGAGGCATGGATGACCCTACCTATCTCGTTTTTCGGAAGAAGTCACCTTTTTAAAATTGTCTTATTTGCCAGACTGCTATACCCTCTCGAAATGCTGCCTTTACTACTTAGACACAAAGATGTCCAGAATCTTCATAGGGCCTTATCGGCCTTTTTATGGAGAGGCAAAAATCCTCAAATTTCTAGGCACAAACTATATCTTCCGAAACGCGAAGGGGGGACGGGCCTACCTAACCTCTGTTTGTATGATCTATCATGTCTTTTGAGACAGGGCATAGACTGGATACTACACAGGTCGCAATACTCTTACTTATTGGAGGCTGCACTGGTCTCCCCTTATGATCTGTTTGCAATACTACACTCCCCACTCAGGGCTCTCCCGCAACATTTAAAAGACAACCTACTAAGACACTGTGATAGCATGGAGAGAACTTTGCAAACTACTGAAGGTACCCTATACCATCTCCAACCATCTTCCAATACAAGGCAACCCATTATTCTTTGCAGGGATGGAACATGAAGCATTTCTCATATGGACTTCCTTGGGCCTCACTAGGGCCACCTCCATATACCACGCTGGCACCTGCACCACTAAATCGTTCCAGGAAATGGTTAAACAATATCAGCTACCACCACAACACCTCCTCCACTACTACCAATTGATAAACGTTGTCAAGGCTCAAACTGGCTGTTCCAGGCCTGCAGTGGAACATCCCATTGTGGACATCGCAGTCCGACAAAAAGACAACTCCATATCAGCTTTATATTCTAAACTCCTACAACACCTCACCTCTGACACGGTCATACCCCTCTGAAAGGCTGGTTTAAGGATCTCCCTGAAATGGGGGACGCAACGCAAATTCTGGAGGGCTACAGAGCTGTCTGCAAAATCACAGTGAATGAATGCTGGCTTGAGACCCAATTCAAGATAATGCACAGGGCCTTTATACCAGCCTTGATCAACCCCGACAACCCTGGTGTGGTGCTAGCAGACCCACCCTTATGCACCGGTTCTGGACGTGCGCAGCTATCTGCACTTACTGGACACAGATTATACAATTCATCCGGGATGTTACCACCGTACAACTACCGGAGGATCCTTTGTTGTGCCTATTCGGGTCTTCACCCCAGACTCCCTTCGACACACCCAGGGACACAAGACAGAAGTCCATTTCCCTGTGGACACATCTCTGCCTCCTGACGGCCAGGAGGACCCTCTTACGTTCCTTGACTTCTAACTGTACACCATTGCGTGCCACAGTTCAAAGAGATCTGACGTCACTCCTCTATCTGGAAAAATTAGATACATTATTACAGAACTTCAACACCACCAAACAATTCTTCTCCCACTGGAAAGCCTTTATAGAGCATTCCTTTTCAACCTCAGAAATCCACAGTCCTATGGTCACCTTTCAATACACCTCATGGTACTCCAAGGCAAATCTTTCAACTCCTTGGGGAAACTCAAGTTACCAGCCTCTACCTTAAATTCCAACTCAAAGTCAACGTAGCTTATTTGGACTTGAGGAGGAAGAGTAGTTGTCTGGAAAGTATATCCGTGATCACAGATACAAGACTGAGGTCATTACGCCTCAGTGGTTTTTGCCCTCTTTTTTTTTTTTTTCGTATGAGTTAATGATGTGATTTATCATCCCTCTGTCATCACTTATACCCCCCCGGCTAACCCTCGAGAATTGTTATCTTCTCCTATCTTCTATCTTTGTACAATTACTGTGTTATTCTGACTTTGCTGGATTTGTCAAAACTCAATAAAAATGTATTAAAAAAAAAAAAAAAAATCATAAATTAAAACCTGTTCAAAGAAAAATACCTTGTTCACTGCTGCCACCTTACTGCAAGATCACAAAAAAACACATTTGAAATGAAAGTGTCTTCATCTCAACTTCAAAAGTGGTGTTGTGAAGATATTCATAATGTCCAATTATCAAAGTGCATAAACCGTCCATTAATTAAGTACAGTCCACCAAAAGCCCATAAACTCATGCAAAAAAAAGTTCTGTGTTTCCTCCCAGTCTTTCACCACACACCACTTGTGCATATGATGACCCTTTCCCTTCAGGGAGAAAACTCACTGGAGCTCAATGCCACTCATTCTCATGACTGGTTGGTGTATTGGTCTGGTGGCACAGGGTTATCCGGCACCTCATCCCTGTAGTAAAATTTTCTTTGTGCTTTAATGCTATATTTATAGAAGGGACATTGGCAAATAAAAATATTGGTTTTAATAAGTAATAAAAGGTCTTGATGTAAGCATAGTACCTTGAGAGACAAGAAAAGAAATGGTGTAAAGATATTAACGGATCAGAATATAACCTTATTAAAATGAATTGTCCATATAGATCAAAGGGGTCTTGATGCATTCCCAGCGCCTACCTTAGGGTATTTAAAAGGATAGTATGGGAGGGGTGACCGGGGGATGGAGATCCCTCCCTCTCATCCCTTTCCCCCTTTTTAGGGAGCCAGCCTAGCGGGAGACGTGGCCGTCAGGAAGGGCATCTTGCACCCCGGGGATAAGGACCCCAGTAGTAGGTATTGACAGTAGGTCAAATAATTACATAGCAACCTCGGTTGCTTGAGTCTGTTTGCGTGTGAATCGTTTTCTTACTTTTTTTTCTTTTTCTTTTTGTATGTTCCCAGTGAAGTTTTGCTCATTTAATGCGAGGGGCCTCAACTCCCCATTTAAGAGAACACAAATTTTAAATTCATTTCATAAACAAAAAATTGGGGTGGTATTTTTTCAGGAGACGCATTATCGCTCGGATCGCATTCCAAACATTTATAATAAATACTACCCAGCATGGTTCCATGATACCTTCTCTTATTCCAAATCAAGAGGTGTCTCCATTGCTTTACATATATCTCTCCCACACCAGGTCTTGGACTCTTGGGGTAGCAGGGATGGCAGAACCCTGCTCCTGAAGGTATCCATATATGGAGAAAAATACACGTTTATTAACTTGTATCTACCACATCTGGAGCAAATTAAAATAGGGACACAAATATTGATAGATCTTATGGACAAGGCAGAGGGTATTGTACTTATAGGTGGGGACTTTAACTTTGTATTGGATCTTGACCTGGATACCACCGCAACTCGCCCATTCCAAAATAGTAAACAGACATATAAATTTAAAAAACTTATGGTAAAATTAAAACTTGTGGATATATGGCGAGCTCATCACTCTAATGACAGAGATTATACATTTTATTCTAGGGCACATAATACATACCATTGGATAGATTTTTTCTTGATAAACCATTTTGGACTCCCTGGGGTCTCTTCGACTGAAATAGGTAGTCATATTTGGTCCGATCATGCCCCAATTTAAGTTGAATTTGAAGTCTTGGGTAATAAAAGACCTCAAGGTCAATGGCGGTTAAATGATAATTTGCTGAATGATGAAATATGCATCTCAGAAATGCACCAAACGATAAAAAAATTTCAAATAGACCATGAGAAGGATGAAACCGCTTTTCCCATACAATGGGAAAAACTGAAATGTGTGTCGAGAGGTATTTTTATAAAACATGGTTCCAGACTAAAAACAAACAAGATAAATAAAATGTCAAGCTTGTTAAAGGGTATTGCAAAATGTGAGAAGATTCACAAACAAGCTCCCACTCCGATAAACTTGATAGAACTGACAGATAAACAAAACGAACTACAAACTATTCTAAACGAACAAACATTGAGACTAAGGGATAAAAATAGGGCCCTATATTATTCAAAAGGGAATAAACCTGGTAGGCTCTTGGCTAGAGCATTACGGCAAAGAACAAACAACACCTCTATAATAAAAATCCAAAAAACATCTGGGGAAGTAACATTTGACCCTAAAGAGATTTTGGAAACTTTCCAAGCCTTTTACTCTAAATTATATAATGTCAGTAACGCGAAGAATGGAAAAGAATCAGATAGGCTTGGTCAGAAAATATATCAATATATAAAAGAAACTGCAATTCCAACTTTATCCAAAGGAATAACAGACGACTTAGAAAAAGAAATACCAGTGCGCATGCGCGAGAGATCCGTAATGGCCGCTTAAGCCTGGAGCTCCGCACCGCCCCGGGACACCGGCACCCACAACGCCTCCCGCAGCGAGCCAGGAATGGCGAAACCGAGAGCCCAGACACCCAGAGCTCTCACGGCGACCCCCTGGATGTCTGGCTTGCAGGCCAGACTAAACCTCGGACCGCAATTCAGGATACAGCGGCACCCGGGGGTACCAAGATGTTGGCCGCAGCAGAGACACATGCAGCCAGCACAGAAGGAGACAGAGATACCAGGCAGGTGATCTCCCCAGCCACCCTCACATACCCTCCAGTGACTCGGGAAGTTCCCCGGCTCACAGGGGCCCCTTCCCCGGCCTCCACAGAATCCCTAATAGCCCGCACCCTGGAGGAATGTGCCTTCTCCACAGATGGGCCTACCCCGGCCTACCACCACATGGACCTAGCCTTAAAGACTCCAGGTCATGATTCTAATGCCCAGATAACAGATATGTTCTCCCATTTTGCAGAGCTTTTGGAGAAGGGCCTCGCAGCCACGGCTACTAAAATAACAGGAGATATCCTCCGGGCTGACTTTCAGGCCTTAGGCGCCAGGATTGAGAATATAGAGCAAAAAGAGGATGTCACTATTTCCAGGACAAAACTGCCCTCTCCAGAATAGATGACCTGGAAAACCGTTCGAGGAGGTACAATTTCAGAATTCGAGGTCTCCCTGAATCAACATTGGACATTCCAGGAGCTGTCCATGACCTAATCCAGAGTCTTATCCCAGGCATCCCTCAACACCGCCTGGAACTGGACAGAGCCCACAGAGCCCTCGGCCCCCCCAGGAAGGACGGCTCCCCAAGGGACATTATCGTCAAGCCCCACTTCATACGCCATTAAGGAAGAAGTACTGAAGCTTTCACGTAATAATTCCCAGTTGTCATGCCTGGGTCATCAGATCCAGATTTTTTCAGACATATCTCCCTCCACAATCCAGAGGTGAAGAGCTCTCAAACCCCTTCTGTTAGCCCTCTCTCAGAAGGAAATTAAATATTGGTGAGCTTTCCCGTTCGCAGCCAAATTCTCGTGGAAAGGTAAGACCCTCTCATTCTCCAACTTTCCAGAGGGCGAAAAACTGCTCTTAAGCCTCAAAATAATTTCTCAAGAAGCTGCCATGGACTGCTCCATCCCTTCGGGGAGCTCCTCCAAAAGGCCTCAACCCACTAGCCCAGTCACCCCTCTGTGGTCCCAGGCCATATCCAAGAGAGCCAGGGACAGAAGACCTCCTTAAAAAGCTCCACAGGTCCTTGCTGCCTTCAACTTTTCATCCCTATCTCTACCTCAGGGATAGCCTTACCCCATAGGGGAACTTAAACGTTTCATCCACATTAGTTTCTTGTTTTGTTTTCTCAGTTAAGCTCTTAACTCTCCTAACCTTAGTTCAGACATCATTCTGCATTGGGAGGTCAGAGGACCGAAGAGCCACTTAAACTCTCCCTTCATATGTTTTCATTCTAAATATCCGGTCTGTACCCCTATCCCAGCAGAAGTTTCCTCTCCCATTACAGATGAATCTGGAGGCCGCCGAAATAACATCAAAATTGGAGTACTATAGTCTACCACAATAAACCCCAAACTCTTGCTAAGGTTCTATCTCAGAATACTGCAGTACCGCGGCATGTGGCTCCCTCCTCACTCTGGTGTGAACCTTAGTTGTTGGGCCCACTCCGAGTCGGCTTGATCTGACTGCGATCCTGTGAGCCCTATGTGTGGCCTACCTTCATCCATACCTCCAGTTCGACCCCTTATTGTACTTTTCGTTGTTGGCACCCACAGCTTGTCGTTTTTCAGGAGAGGAGAAATAACCTACCCGGCATCATTGCAGGGGCCTCTGAGTTACTAAGTTGTATTGTCTTCCTGTCTTATATTGTTATTGTTATTGCTAATTATGCAGTTGTGGGACGGTGGGTCCTGGGGCGGGACCCCCGTGCACTCGACTACCCCCCAAGCCCGTTTGACCCGAGCTTGCGGGATAGGAAATTGACCCCTTACAAGGGGCTTAATTTTGTTAACTCCGGAACTTGGCAGGGGGTTCCCCTGCTGAGCCCCGGCGGTCTCTATGGAGACCAATCTTCCTCTCCAACGCTTCTCTACTCCTCTTCTTTCTCTGATCTTTGTCTCTCTTCCAGTTGACCACCAGCAGAACATCTTCATACACCAAACAAACCCGAGTTATAGAACTGTAAAGTTCGGGTCCGTGCAGAACTTTGGGGTGTCCGGGACCCGGACCCGAACCTGGACTTTTAAAAAAAAAGTCCGGGTTCGGGTCTGGTTTCTGGTAATTTTAATAAAAGTTGTGAAAATTGCTGTAAAAAAGTCCTGGAAGGTCCTAGAGGTCTGCAAAAGGATGGAAAATGGGGGTAAGGGTGGGACAAGTGCTCTACAAGAAATTGGTACAGGGAAATAACTAAAAGCATTTTTAAAAAAATATCAAAAATGGAGGTGGATTTGGACCATCTTCAAACTGTGTCTGAAAAGTATTAATTAACGGTAGAAGCCATATCACTGTTCTAAAATCATCTTCAAACTGTGTCAAAAAAGTATAAATAAGCAGGGAGAACCCATATCCCTGTTCTGCAAACATCTGGAAACTGTTTAGAACACTTTACCTAAAACCGGGAGGAACCATATACCTGTTCTGCAAACATCTGGAAACTGTTTAGAACCCTTTACCTAAAACTGGGTGGAACCATATACCTGTTCTGCAAACATCTGGAAACTGTTTAGAACACTTTACCTAAAACCGGGTGGAACCCTATACCTGTTCTGCAAACATCTGGAAACTGTTTAGAACACTTTACCTAAAACCGGGAGGAACCATATACCTGTTCTGCAAACATCTGGACACTGTTTAGAACACTTTACCTAAAACCGGGTGGAACCATATCCCTGTTCTGCAAACATCTGGACACTGTTTAGAACACTTTACCTAAAACCGGGTGGAACTATATACCTGTTCTGCAAACATCTGGAAAATGTTTAGAACACTTTACCTAAAACCGGGTGGAGCCATATACCTGTTCTGCAAACATCTGGAAACTGTGTGTGTGAAACTATAGCAGAGCGAACCCATATCCCTGTTCTTCTCTCTGCTATAGTTTCGCACACAGTTTCCAGACGTTTGCAGAACAGGTATATGGTTCCTCCCGGTTTTAGGTAAAGTGTTCTAAACAGTGTCCAGATGTTTGCAGAACAGGGATATGGTTCCTCCCGGTTTTAGGTAAAGTGTTCTAAACAGTTTCCAGATGTTTGCAGAACAGGTATATGGTTCCTCCCGGTTTTATTTAAAGTGAAACACACAGTTTCCAGATGTTTGCAGAACAGTAGTTCAGTTAGTCCCGGTTTTATTTAAAGTGACACACACAGTTTCCAGATGTTTGCAGAACAGTGATATGGGTTCTCCCGGCTTATTTATAATTTTTTGACACAGTTTGAAGATGATTTTAGAACAGTTATATGGCTTCTACAGTTAATTAATACTTTTCAGACCCAGTTTGAAGATGGTCCACATCCACCTCCATTTTTGATTTTTTTATGTTTTTATTTTTTTAAAAATGCTTTTAGTTATTTCCCTGTCCCCATTTCTTTGTAGGGCACTTGTCCCACCCTTACCCCCATTTCCTTCCTTTTGCAGACCTCTAGGACTTTCCAGGACTATTTTACAGCCATTTTTGTGCCTAAAAGTTCGGGTCCCCATTGATTTCAATGGGGTTCGGGGTCCGGGACAAAGTTCGGGTTCTGTCCAGACCCGAACCCGGACTTTGTCCCGAAGTTCGGCCGAACCAGCAGAACCCGGACTTCCAGAAGTTCGCTCTACTCTAGTCCCTAGCTAACGCCATTCGCTTAAATCCCAACATTCAGGGGGTCACCTGCGGTCCACACACCCACAAATGTGGCCTTTTTGTGGACGACACCCTCCTGTTCATAACAGCTCCCCACACCTCTCTCCCGAACCTCTCTAAACTTCTGGATACATTTGCAAAAGTCTCAGGTCTGTCGGTTAACTATGCAAAGTCCCAAGCCCTGAACGTATCGCTTCCCAGAGATCAAGTTGACTCACTAAAATCCACATTCAGTTTCTCCTGGCAGGAATCCTCCATCCAATACCTTGGTATCACATTAACGGCACAAATATAAGACCTTTATAAGTCCAACTCTCCTTCTATATATGCTAAGTTAGAAAAAGACCTGCTATCTTGGGGCAAAAGTGAATTGGCCTGGTTGGGCAGAGTCAATGCCATTAAGATGACCCTCCTACCTCGTATACTCTATCTCTTTCGGTCTCTCCCCATAAACATAAATAGAACCCACCTCAGAACATTTCAAGCGAAGATCTCTAAATTTATATGGGGAAGGAAAAGTCCCAGACATTCTCTTAAGATCATGTGCCAGCTGAAAAGGGAGGGGGGTCTGGGTCTCCCGAATCTCCTTAAGTATTACCAAGCGGCTAGGCTAGCACAACTCTTAGTATACACTACAGACTGGATCCAAATAGAAAGACAAGCAACCGCCTTACACACCTTAGTGTCAGGATTGATCTCACCTACTGGTGGCGCTGTGCTGCTCTGGGCTGGTTGCTGCAGCTCCAGTGGCCACCAGCAGGTGTCTCCCCAGAGCCAGCAAGCTGTAACAATCAGCCACACCTGGGTTCAGCCATTAATGGCTATTTAAGACTGTTCCTCCCTTTTCTCAGTGCATCACGATTCAGTTCGCCTTCCTGCTGCTAGAGATTCTGCTTTGCCTGTTTCTCTCCACCTTGCTTCTTGTCCCTTGCCTTGTATCCTCCTTGATTCCCCGTATACCCTGTACCCTTGTCCAGTATTAGCTTTAGTCTGCAGTGTAGGTGTTAGTGTTTTTGTCAGGTTTTAGGTTTTGTTTGCTGGGGTTTGTTTATGTTCACCGTTTGCTGTGTTTGTTTATTACTGTGCACTGTAAATAAATCTCACCTTTTTAAGTTATATACTTCTTTGGTCTCAGTTTCCTGGTGTAGCTACGTGTCTGGTCTGCCAAGCTGCTGAATCCTGACATAATCGTGACGCCCACCAACGACCAGATCTGCTACACTTGGGAACTTGGAGCCAGTTGCTTGAAAATTTTGCTTACCTCTGTCAAGATGCTAAGAGTGAAGGTTATTTGTCGTGTGGAGCTTGCAGTAGGGGACAGAGATTTGTGTCATTCACTTTGGCAGGATCTCACTGAGGAGGAGAAGTTGGGAAGCATTTTGACAGCACATGCTTTAGCTGTTGAGGGCAGATTCTCCCTTAGTAACGTACAACCCCCGATCCAGGTCTGTTCTGAGTTACTATTGCAGTGCACCTCTCAGGGTCATGATGTTTTCACTCCCCCATTTACTATGTACCAGGCAGGATTTTTGGGATGGTTGCTGAAACATTGTGCAGGGTCTTTTTTCAAGCAGTATTCTGCCTATTCACAACAGGTGTTGTTGGATTGCATAGCTGCTGTGCACTCTTTAATTGAGAAAAGTGAGCAAGGGAAAGACAAACTGACTTTAGCTCAACCTCTGCTTCAAGCTTGGTCAGAGATCATATCACCAGTGCTAGAAGAGTCACACAAAGTAAGATCTGCTGCTAAAAATCAAGTATCCCTTCCACCCTTACCCATAGCAACCTATCAGGCTTCTTCCTGTACTTTTGCTACTCCTCCTAATATGTTTCCCAGTATTGTTACTACCTTTCCCTCAGCAGCACACTCTGGTCAGCACAATGCAACTACTTGCAGTTCTCCAGTAGCTAGGCCAAAAAAGCAACAACATTTTTCTCCTGCTCTTACTGTTCTGCCACTATCCATGTTGCCTGCTGATCCAGTGCCCGCTGTCCATTCCTCCTCCATGCTGCTGACTGCTGTTGCTGATATCCAGTCCTCCTCCATGCTGCTGACTCCTGCGGATGAAATCCATTCCTCTTCCATGCTGCTGACTGCTGCCGATGAGAACCAGTCATCCTCCATGCTGCTTACTGCTGCTGATGAGATCCAGTCATCCTCCATGCTGCTGACTGCTACCAATAAGATCCATTCCTCCTCCATGCTGCTGACTGTTGCCGATGAGATCCAGACCTCCTCCATGCTGCTGACTGCTGCTGACTGCTGCTGATGAGATCCAGACCTCCTCCATGCTGCTGACTGCTGCCGATGAGATCCAGACCTCCATGCTGCTGACTGCTGCTGATGAGATCCAGACCTCCTCCATGCTGCTGACTGCTGCCGATGAAATCCATTTCTCCTCCATGCTGCTGACTGCTGCCGATGAAATCCTGTCCTCCTCCATGCTGATGACTGCTGCTGATGAGATCCAGTCCTCTCCCATGCTGCTGCCTGCTGATGGTGTCCATGCCTCCTCCATGCTGCTGCCTGCCGATGGTGTCTATGCCTCCTCCATGTTTCCGCCTGCCGGTGGTGTCCATGCCTCCTCCATGTTGCCGCCTGCCGATGGTGTCTATGCCTCCTCCATGTTGCCACCTGCCGGTGGTGTCCATGCCTCCTCCATGCGGTCACCGATTGTAAAGCCTTCCACGGGTGATCTGCAGCCTACCACCCAGCTGGACTATGCTGATTCCCGGGCTGTCGCCCCTCTGGACTATGCTGATTCCCGGGCTGTCGCCCCTCTGGACTATGCTGATTCTCGGGCTGCCGCCCCTCTGGACTATGCTGATTCCCGGGCTGCCGCCCCTCTAGACTATGCTGATTCCCGGGCTGCCGCCCCTCTGGACTTTGCTGATTCCCAGGCTACCGCCCCTCTGGACTATGCTGATTCCCAGGCTGCCGCCCCTCTGGACTATGCTGATTCCCAGGCTGCCGCCCCTCTGGACTATGCCAATTCATTACTTGCTGTCAAGTTGGAAGTCTCACCTATAGTCCTGGAGGACCGGAACCGTATCGTCCTAATCGATCGACGTTTTTATTGAACCTCACCTATCGTCCTCCCTAGAATTGGGTGTGTCTTTTGGGTATACTGTCACCTTGACGTCTTCGGAGTCTGTGGAGTCGTCCGCCCTCAAACTGGTTCTGTTGTCTCAGGTTGAACTGTCGTTCATTACTTAACCGTATCAGGTCTCCCCGCCGTCGGACCCTTAGTCGTATCAGGTCTCCCCGCCGTCGGACCCTTAGTCGTATCAGGTCTCCCCGCCATCGGACCCTTAGTCG
>BLSH010368923.1:76685-92998 GCA_018402905.1 Glandirana rugosa | reverse complement strand
TTTTGTGCTTCATGTCTCACTTGTGCTCTGTACAATGCAGGGAGGCCTGTCCATGTTCCCCAAAAGCATTCTCCTAAGCCATATTTCCCCTTTCAAAGAATTCAAATAGACTACATTCAGATGCTCAGAATAGGCACCTATGAGTACGCGCTCGTGTGCATCAACATGTTTTCAGGCTGGCCTGAAAGTTGGCCGGTAGCCAAAGCAAATGCAAAAACAACAGCAAAGAAAATTTTGAATGAAATAGTTTGTAGGTATGGAGTTCCTGAAACTATTGAGGGTGACAGAGGAACCCATTTTACTGGAGAAGTGATGAAAGAGGTAATGGAAGCACTTAACATACAGCAAACTTTCCATACACCTTATCATCCACAAAGTAGTGGTAAAGTTGAGAGACTTAATGGAATTTTGAAAAACAGATGTGCAAAAATTAAAGCAGATACAGGAAAAGGATGGGTGGAAGCTTTGCCAATAGCCCTATATTCTGTACGAACTACCCCTAAACAACCACGAATGAATTGAAGCAATGAAATGAATAAACAATTACACTAGAATTGTAGATGAAATTATTAACCTTATTAACCTAGCACAGCTTAAAAAAGTAGTATTAAAGCATAGATTAACGGTAAATTATCTCACTGCAGCTCAAGGTGGGATGTGTACGGTTATTCGCACTGACTGTTGTATATACATTTTTGATAATGAGGACATTATTAAAGGACATCTTGCTAAGATAAAAGAACTACAAAATGAGGCCAGAGAGATTGCTAAAGATGGATGGAGCCCCTTTAAGGGATTAGGAGGTTTTGGTGATTTTTTATATGGCATAGCAACATGTTTACAGAAATTAGGTGTTTACATTGTGATGTTCCTGTTTCTCATACTTGTTATTTACTTCCTCATCAGGCTGTGCCTCTGTGTGATCACCCACTGTATAAATAGATGGTCCACCAGCCCTGATGAACCCATTATTCTGAGAAAGCTAGGAGAGAGCTGAACAGGACGCCGTCTCTCTGCGCCAAAGTAGCAGGAGCTACCGGCAATCGGCTGAATGTAATGCGGAGAAGAATGGTGTCAAATAAACAAAAGGAGGGAAATGACATGGACTTTCACTGTATTGTTCATTTAAGCACAAGAGACTCCATATTGCTCACGCTGCTGCAATGTGTTCTGTGGCCTTCACTTATCACACAGATACACTTTCTCCTAGAAGCTCTCACTCTCTCTCTACTCCCCCCTCCCTTGTCTATGTTTTACGTTTACAATTATTCTATTCACTAGCTTTTTTTTTTTTAAATGTAAGTTTTTATTGAGAAAGAGGAATACAATAAAAGTAGCATATACAAGTTGTACAGTCAGAATTCAAATGACATGTAGACTGGTCAAAGCATTGTGTAGCATACAGGCACATCAGCATATGCTTTAGGATATTACAAACATAGGAAAAGGAGGAAAGAGGAGGGGAAGAGAAAGAAAGAGTTGAAAGCAACGTGAGAAAAATACACGTAACATGTCAGCCTGCTTGAGCCTAAGTTGGGTGTTTGAGCATTATATCTCACAGTAAAAATCTGAGTATCAAGGGGTAAGAAGTGTAAGAAGCTTGGAGACCTAGGAGCCATATTGAGAGCGGTCCCATGTTTCCCAAGACTTGTTAAATTGAATTTGGGTGTCCTCGTTCAAAGCCGTTAGATATTCCATGGCCCTGATCTCCCTTATGTTGGTTATAAGTTGGTTACTTGACGGGATAGCCGTAGACTTCCATAGCTTTGGAATAGCGCGTCTAGCTGCTGGTAAAATATGTCTAATTAAGACTTTAGAAGGCTTAGATATCCCTTTGATGGGAAGGCCCAGGAGGAGGTGTAGAGGGTCTAAAGGTATGTCTACCGCCAGGACTTGGACCAAAACCTCTCAAACTACTTCCCAAAACTTTGCAATCTCAGGACAATCCCAGAAAATGTGATATAGGGAACCCCTACCTGCCTGGCATCTCCAACACAGATCCGATAAATCTTTATTTATGTCATGTAGGGTTGTTGGGGTCTTGTACCAAAACATCAATATTTTATATATGTTTTCTTTATACACTACGCATCTGGATGTCTAGGAGGCATTTTCCCAGATTGATCTCCATGTATTAGGAGAGATGGGTCTATTGAGAGCTTTTTCCCATTTTCCCATGTAGCCGTGAGCCCCCATCTCCGAAGCGGAGGAAAGAAGCAATAGCTTATATAATGCGGAGATCAAATGAAGTTGGTTAGACCCTTGCATAGCTAGCCTCTCAAAATCGGTGGGTTGATCTAACCTTTTCAACGGTCTTGAGGAGTAGAAAAAATGTCTAAACTGTAGGTATGAGTAAAAAGATTGTGATGATAACTTATTATACTGATTCTGCAGTTGTTTGAAAGTCCACAGACCTCGGGTGGTTGGATTGATGAGCTGATGAATCCGAAACACCCCCTGTGCGGCCCAAGGCAGCATCTGGGGTCTAGAGAGACTATCTGGGATGTCAGGGTTGTACAATATATTGGTTAAGTATGAACAAGGGGGGGCCAAAACTCCTTTACCGTTACATTCATGCCATATTTTCCTAGTGAAAGCCACCGAGTTCATATGAATGAACGTGTAGCGTATATCGGATGAGGTCGGTGGCAAGGTCAGTAAAGAGGACAGATTTATAGGATAGACCGAAATGAGCTCAATCTCCGCCCACCTGTTACTCGAGGTCAAATCCATCCAGGACAAAGTCTGCCGGAGATGAGTCACCAATTAGTATTTGGTCACATCTGGTACCCCCAAGCCACCCTCCCCTCTTGGGGTCAGGAGTACTGTTCGTGTAATCCTAGGCCTTTGATTTCGCCAAATAAAAGGTGAAGAAAAGGTTTTGAAACCTTTTTAAATGGGTCTTGGATACAGGGATAGGCAAAGTCTCGAATAGATATAGAAGTTTAGGCATAATTGCCATTTTAAGAACATTTATTCTGCCCATCAGGGATATGTCTAGTGGCATCCATTGGTGAACAAGGGATCTGATGGATTTAAGTAATGGGTCCAAATTTGCTGAGTATAATTGAGAGTAATGTGGGGTTATATAGGTCCCTAGGTATTTGATGGCCTGTGAGCACCAGTGGTAGTTGTAGTTCTGTTTCAATTGTGTCAGTTGGGCCTCAGGGATGTGCAGTGGAAGAGCTTCTGTTTTGGTGGTGTTGATCTTGTAGCAGGATATGTCGCTAAAAAAGTGCAACAGGTCATGTAAAACTGGCAGGGTGGTGTGGGGATTCGTTAGAGTAAGAAGAATGTCGTCTGCAAAAAATGAGAGTTTGAACTCTCTTTTTCCTACCTCGATTCCCTTGATGTCCGGGTGGGACCTGATGGCTGCCGCCAGGGGCTCTAAACATATTACAAAGAAAAGGGGGGGCAAGGGGCAGCCCTGCCTCGTACCATTATACATTCTGAAGGTGTCTGACAGTGCATTGTGAAGTTTCACTTGGGCAGAGGGTGATGAATATAGGGCGGTAATGGCCCTAAAGAAGGGGCCTTTAAAACCTATATGCTGGAGGGTGTCCAGCATATAGGGCCAGCTGAGCCCACCAAATGCCTTTTGAGCATCAAGGCTCAGAAGGAGGGCTGGGGTTTGAGTGTTGTTTATAACGTCTATCAGGTCTATTGTCCTTCTAGTGTTGTCTCCCGCCTGTCGTGCTTGGATGAAACCTACTTGGTCTTTGTGGATTAGTTTTGGGAGGATTATTGCTAAACGGTTTGCTAGTATTTTAGTGAAAATTTTATAATCAGAATTGAGTAGAGCAATAGGCCTATAGTTGGATGGGGAGGAAGGGTCTTTCCCCTCTTTTGGTATTACTGTAATGTATGTGTGCTGGAAGTGTGAGTGTGGTACTTCGCCCTTCATTGGGGATGTGTATAGCTTCAAGAGTGTGGGGGCAAGCTGTGTGAGGAATTGTTTGTAATATAGGTATGTGAAACCGTCAGGTCCTGGTGTCTTATGGGAGGGAAGGTCTTTTATAACCTTTTCCAACTCTTCAAGTGTGATTGGGGCGTTAAGTGATTGCCTATCTATTGTGGTCAAATTGGGTAGTTGGATTCTTGATACAAACTCTTCTTACTTTTTGTGGCTGTACTGCGGATGTTGGTCAGGGGACAGGCAGTTATATAATTTGCTATAGAACTTCCCAAAGGTGGCTGCTATGCCCCTGGGGCAAAAGGTAGGCTTCCCATCAGACTGGCACACAAACGCAGGAGGACCGCCACTCGACCTAGCTCCTAGTCTATTACTAAGCATTCTGTGTGGTTTATTGGAAAAGCGGTAGAATTTTTGCTTCATCCACTGTAAATTTTTGGACATGTCTTCCATGTCTAGGGCTTTGAGTCTATCTCTGAGTCGTACTACTTCCCTCAAATTTCCTATAGAGGAACAGTGTGTGAGCTTGCTTTCACCTCGTTGCAGTTGCTGTACTAGGGAACGTTTCTGAGAGATAGCCTCCCATTTGAATTTAGATCCGATCGCTATGAATTGCCCCCTACTAACCGCCTTGTGGGCTTCCCACAGGGTGGAGATCTGCGTGACTGAGCCTTCATTGAGTCTAAAGTATTCCTCAAGGGAGTGGGCGATGGTCGAAGTGACTTCTATGCGTTTTAGTAAGGAATCATTTAAACGCCATGGGGCCCAGGGGGGGGGGGAATTGGTCACAATTAAGTCAATAGATATACATAATGATCAGACCAAGTATTGATAATGATATCTGAATCTCCCATCATTTGGCCTAGAGGACAGGACACTAAAAAAATAGTCCAGCTTTGAAAATGTATGGTGGACTGGGGAGAAAAAAGAAAACTGTCTCCCTGTGGGGTGTCTGACTCTCCAGGAGTCTAGCAAATTGTGTTCTCTCGTACGCTGGTGAAATGAAGAGGATTGTTTCATAGTTTGTTTGGATGGTTGGTGGCCATGGAGGGACTTCCTATCCCTAGCTGGGGACATTACAAGATTGAAGTCTCCTCCCACTAGCTTAAGCCTGTGTGAAGAGTCTAGTAAGGGAGATATTTTGTCTCGCAGAAAGCTCAGTTGACCCACATTTGGAACATAGACGTTTAGTAATGTCAGCTGAGTCTGATTATATGAGCAATGCAGGGCTATGTATCTTCCCATTTTGTCTATGATAGAGGTTTGCACCTTGAGACTGGAATTGCGTTTGATTAGTATTGCAACCCCCGCCTTACCTGAGGGATCTGAAGCCATGTATTGTGTGGGGTAATATTTATGGGCGAAATTAAGGGAACCCCTTTTTTTAAAATGGGTTTCTTGGATAAATATCACCTCAGCCTGAGACTGCCGGAACTCCCTCAGTGCCAACCACCTCTTCCTTACAGAATTCAACCCCTTAACATTACACAATATAACTCGTAGTGCCATAAACAAAATTCAATAAGAGCAATAAGTCTCTGCAGGCTGAGAACAATAAACAAATTGACAACCAAACATGAAAAATTAGGAGCCCGAAAGGGATACCCGCAGCCCGGAACAATCCTAAAGGGCATTGCGGAGATCCACCCTGGGATAATCTGGTACCTGGATTAAGTTGTGTGGCCCAAGAGAGGCCTTCAGTGGAGTGAACAAACTTACAAACATGGAATTTTGAAATAGTGTCACATCTGGAAACTTCCAGAGATCCGTGGAGATAACCACGGACAAAGTAGGGTGGCATGTGGGAGGCCAGAGGAGACAGCAGACACCCACCGCTACGGTTCTGGAAAGGACTGAGATAGTTAGAGTTTTAAGTACATATCTGCGAAAACAGACCCTATGGGGGTTTGTAGTATCCTTTACAGGATGACATCCAATTTGGGCAGGAAGGATCTCCCAAACTTGAGAGAAAGGAGGGGGAGATCGCTAAACCAGCAAAACAAATACTGGAGGGGGGCTTTCAAGTGTCATTGTATGACCTGGATCTTGGGGTGCGTTGGGGTGTAGAACCTTGTTTCCTCGCTCTGGTTCTCACTGGGGTCAAAAGCTTGTTGGGAGTCGTCGTCGGTCTTGGGTTAGGGATGGGAGCCAACAGGGCCTCTTCTGGTAGCGGTGGAAAACCCAATCTGGACAGAAAGGCTTCACTTTCGGTAAGATCACGGAGGTGGTGTTGAACCCCATCTGACAGGGCGGAGAGAGCGTCTTCTGGTAAGAGTGATGGGGGATAGGTCGCTGTATATCTGCAGTTTTTCCCCTTTGTAAGTTATGTTGGATTAATTGTGAGTAGCATTTAATAGGGTTTCTTTACTTTCATAATAGTGGAATTTAACCACTATATCTCTGGGTCTGGCCCCCGCTGGTGGTTTGGGGGCTAGCAATCGGTGGGCCCGGTCGATGCGCCATTCTATGTCCGGTAATGTGGGGGCCATAGTGACAAACAGTCCCAACAGATATTCCCTTATCTGTGTGTCTCCCACTGTCTCTGGAACCCCTCTAATTCTGAGATTTTGCCTTCGTTCGTGGTTTTCCAGGTCCTCCTGCTGAGTTTGGAGAGCACTTAATTGTCGTTTTAGGGCATGGTTGTCCTCCTCTAGAACCTGTACATATTGTATGAGTTCATCCACCTTGTTTTCAACCTGGTCAGTTCTTTCCTCTACATGTGCTATTTCCCCCCTCAGCTCCTGTGCTAGCTTGCTGACTTCAGTAGAAATTGTGCTAGTAATGTTCTGTAGGAGGATATTTAGCTTGGAGTCCAGAATGTCTACTGTTAAGTATGGGATAGAGGTGTTTGTGTTGTTAAGAGTCTGCGTTACCTCTCCCCTAGCGTCCTCCGCGCTGGACATGCTTGGCGGCTGGGATGTGTTACTACTCGAGGCCGGGGATCCTGGCCGAGTCAAGAATTTGTCCATGTGAGCAGGCCGCGGGGTATTAAAAGGCTTATAGTATCCCTTCTGCTGCCCGATTTTGCCCATACGGATCCTCACCTGAAGCTGAGTCCTTTGCCCGCGCTCCCTTGGCTGAGAGATGCTTCGCTGGCTGTGAGGGAGCTTTTAATAGTAGCGGTGAGACGGAGCTAGACTAGTGTGCGTCCACCATCTTCAGCCTCCGCGCATGCGCCCCCACTAGCTTTTAATAATATATTTCTATTTGTTAGTTTCTAATAACAATTCACGCCACCCCTTTCTTATCTATATATAAAATATCATGTAATAATAAATTTTGTCAGAACGGACATTTTAAACACAGAGATTGAGTCCTGTGGATCTGTTCCTGCAATTGCAAAACTAACTTTTATTTTTAGAGTCACAACCAGAAATTTCCATAATAACTAGATAGCGCAAAACAGAAATAACAGGCAATGTGTTTTGGAAACTAAGCAATTTATCGCAAATACTACACCTCTGTTATCGGAAAGCAATAAAATCCTTTTATTCCGAAAATGTGAATAGTTCAAGGGCTACAAGAACTGGAAACAATTCCAGAAGGACTATGTTAGAAGTAAAACCTTTCTTAACCCAAGAAGGATGCCATTCACAAGCCGACCAATGCCCTTGCCAAAATGCACCATATCCACAAGTTCCAGAGGCATCAGTAAACAGATTAAGAGCAGAGGAAGAACAAAACGGAGCCTGCCATAAAGATCAGCCATTAAAAGCAGATAAAAACCTATGCCAAATGATTAAATCATCACAAATTTTGGCACAAATTCTCACAAAATGATTGGCTGAAGAAATACCTGATATAGCTCGATAAAGGTGTTTAGAAAAAACACTGCCCATCGGCATCACTCTAGAAGCAAACACCAACAATCCTAATAAGGATTGTATCGTGCGCAATTACACTTTCCGCTTGGCTAAAATAAATTGCAAAAAAAGTCTAGTTTTAACTATTTTTTCCATAGAAAGACTTAATTCCATGGACACAGTGTTGATCTGTATGCCTAAAAAATCTAAACAAGTAGTCGGATAGACCAACTTTTCTGCAGCTAAAGAAACCCCAAATAAATGACAAATAAGTTGAAATTCAGTGAAGAGATATAGGCAATTTAAAGTATCCATCTTTCCTATAAAGAGGAAATCGTCTAAATAGTGTATGCAATTGCAAGAACCCGAACGAACGCTAACCACACATTCTAAAAAGGAAGAAAAAATGTCAAAATAATGACAAGAAATAGAACACCCCATCGGCAAACATTTGTCAAAAAAATAACTACCTTGAAAAACAAAACCTAACCAATTGAATGCCAATGGATGAATAGGCAACAAATGAAATGCTGATTGTATATCAGCTATCGCCAAAAGAGCAGAATTGCTAACATTACTAATTTTTTGCAATGCCTGTTCAATCGACAAATACGAGACCAAACACATATCTGAATCAAGTTAATCATTTAAATGAGCCTGGTTCTTTCTTTGGAATCACCCCTAAAGGTGAAACCCTAAAATTGAAGAAAGGAGGGGAAGCAAAGGGGGCATAAATTCTCCCCTCTTTAAGTTCTTTAGCAAGTTTTAAGCACACTTCTTCTGGATGCAATCTAACTGAAGACAAAGTGTCAAAGACCAAACAACCCAAAAAGAAGGCAAATAAAAGCCAAAGCTAAAGCCCTTAATTATCGTGTCCACTTTCTTGCGATCTGGGTACAGCCGAAGCCATGGTAACATATTTACCAAGCTCACCGGCATTATTGCTTTTAAGAAACAGATCCTTAGAAGCTGGATTGTTATTATGACCCAATTTATTTAATGCAACGTACAGCTGGGTGTGGACCGCTACAATGAGCACACTCATGTTTGTACTTGGAATTATTAGGCCATTTACACTGACCTTGGTTAAAGTTAAAGCATAAACCTTTACCATAATTTCCAGTAACAGTCCCAGTAGGCCTAGAGAATTGCTTCTCGGCAATAAAAGATTCAACCAAAGGTCTACATCTTTCATGCCCCAATGTAAAGAACGATGGACTGAAAGCTTTTGCCAAAAGGATTCATCATAGTAAAACCAGGCAAGACCTGGAAAATTCTTGTAAGCTTCCAAAATAATCTCTACGTGCTGGAAGAGACCACTGCATAATTCTGGACGACGTTCTCCCATAATACTTGCATATATAGAAAATGCTTGTAGCCAATTATTGAGGCTACGAGGGACTTACATCTCTCTTCATCCAATTTTTCACCCACTTTTTTTTCTAACCTATAATCTCCACTAGAAGGCAATAAGGAGGAGAGTATATCTAACTAGTCTTCTCTCCATATTTTTTCTTTAATTGAAAGACTCAGGTGGAAACCTAATGGTGAAAGTTCACATGATAGAACTTCTTTCATGCATGCTTCAAGGACAACAGATTAAGAAGAAGGCGACTGCCTTTCTGACAGAATAGGTACGTTCAAAGGAACATTTTGCAATACTGGAGCAGTTATATCAGTACATAGATTATCTTTCCAGACAGAAGTGAGTCCTACAGAATTAGAGGGTTGTGATAACACTAAAGAAGTAAGCAATAATTTAGACATTAAATTATTGATAAAGTAAATTCTCTTAAAACAGAGGTATCAAAAGACTCACCTCCAGAAACTTGTACATTATGCTCCAAAAGGTTAATTGAGCTCACTGGAACAACATCAATTGCTGCAACATTAGGAGACACAGAAACTTGTGTAGAGCCTGTAGCCATAGCAACCGCAGGACTCACAGGCAGTGCTTGTAGAATCTCTCCACTAACAGAAGGAATTTCTGGTAAGTGCAGTAGACAAAAGCACAGTTTCATTATTAATTAAAGCTTTTCGTGTTTTCTGTTTTTTACCTCTGTTTTTTTGACGTTTGTATGTTTTTTTGCAGTCCAGAATCACTGTTCCTTGAAGGGGATTCAAACCTGGGCGGCCTCTTGTGAATCCTTTTTGATGACATCACCAGACAATCTGAGCATGCTCCAGGCTTAGATATAGGAGATTAGCTGCACCATCCTCTGTCACCATTATCCGGAGCCTGTGTCATAGGGTCAATGGGAGGAGCCCAGCTGAAGGAAGACGAATCCTCAGGAACAGGAAGATCTGGTGGAAGAGCGAGGAGTTGATCGAATGAAGGGCCACTGATGTATGGAGAAGAATGGGCATATGAAGCCGCCAGAGGGACATCGGAGACCGGAGAGGAGGAAGGAGGAGGAAGGGAGAGATAACGCCTGAGCCAGTCTTCACCATCAGAATTGACAGCCCGCTCCATAACTCAGCGCAGTAAGGATTCCATATTATAAGTGGTAGTAATGCAGATGTGCTCCTTTCTTGAAATTCCCTCCGTCTGCACTTCTGATGACACATTTTCTTTCTTATATAGTTCACTGCTCGTGCTAGGACTGTTGCCATTTATATTTGGCCAATCACAGGTAAGTAATAAAAACTGTACATAACTGCTATAATTAATTTTATTGGTCTGCCATTCTCCCATATGTGGTGGACGGGGGACATTTTATGCCCAACCCTCCACTATCACTTGTGAAAAACCCGTTAACCATGGTCTGAAACAAAAAGATAACACTAAATACTAAGCAATGGCAAAAATACTAAGCAATGGCAAAAAAAGGGGGGACTATAGGACAATTGTCCAAGTGGTACCCTTGCTGACAGGGGGTGAAAAATACATTATCATGGACCTTAAAAATATTGTTAGTGCCACTAGACATATGGGCAACCCAATACCAGGCTGTAAATAATGTCCCACCATGGTAAAAGGAGATTAAAAAGAAAAGCAGGAAAAAAGAAAAGAAGAAGAAAAAAAAAAAAGATACTGTACATAATTTGCTATAAAACATATTCAATCAATGCACCCTAGGCAAAAGACTTACAAATCAGCCAGCTGACTTTAGGTCGTGTGTATCTAAGGCCAAAGGATTATTTGTCACCACGGAAACATGTAAGGGACAAATTAGTATTGAAACCTCCAGGCTGCACTGTGCCCAATGTATAAATCGAGTAAGCCTCACGGCAGATGAACAAGCGATCCTGGTAGACAGATAGCTAATAGGGATATCTCTTTTAACTAAGTTTAATTGCTCTTTGGTGGGAATATGACACCGTATGATGTCAGAGAGGGGTTTCACTTGTCTCATGATTTTTTAATTGGTGGTAGTTCATTTATATTCTGCTGTATCACTACATGCACTTTTATCACATCCCTGATGAAGGGATCCTGTGCGGCTCCAAAATATTGCATATGTTTTTTTGTGATGTGACCTCTGCAATAATAGCTTTGAACCGCAATTGAAGATTCATGATGTTCCGGCAGATATGTGCACTGATCTGTTATATCCCGTGTCCAGCTGATAGTCGCTACAGCACCTGCTACAAATAAGCCTAGTGATCTAGGAATGTGTACAACGGGAATATAGACAAGACTGTGTATACTGGTTTCCACGGTGCACACCCCTGGTGGTCACTTAAAACTGGGGTTTAACGCTCTATCGTTACATTTGGGACAAGACTGCCATCACTCAGTTCACCCAAGGGTTTTATTCAGGCACTGGATGCAACAGAAACCCTGGCTGCATCTACAGTGAGGATAAAATTGACGCCATTCTGTTTCCTCCAAATGAGGATAAGGCGTTTGGGATCGACACCCCTACTGACTTATACTGCACCATGAGATTAAACATTAGAAGAAAAGACATGTCAAGAATCAGCCAACTATTGGTCACCACAAGCGGGAGTTCTGTGAGAAATGGTGTGAGGTCTCGACATATAAGAAACTCAAAATTGTCAACCAAGACTATTAGGAAGGCCAGGTATACCTTTGGCTCACAGGTCCTACCCGCCCCAGGAGGAGACTTCACACGCACCCTTTGGGCACGGCATATTGGAATGATTAACTTTCCACTTTAGAGAGTGATTGCCCCACAGAAAATACCTCAACAGACAGTGAAACCGGAGCATTGACCAGCACAAACATTCCAGTGGGTATCACCCCTTTTCCGGTTGCCAGCAGAGATGGTGACCCAGCAGGGGTATCAAAAGACCACGGCACTCCACACCTATGCAGCAGTGGATGATGGGGCACTAGGCGAGCCCGGAAATCAACCTCTCTGCAAGACCCATCACCAATGGTAGACATGTGCGATTCATTTTGTTCCGAATTAATATTCGGATGAATTTTCGTTATTTGGAGATTCGGATATATCCGAATACCCGAATTACAATATAAACAAATTTTACAGAATGCTCCGAATAATGAAACAAAATTTGCCTGAATTTCGGAAATTTGGACAGAAATTCTCATCGAATTTTACATCGAACTTCAGTCCAATTCTAACTGTACACATATTGCTGAAATCAAAGACTGTGTGTGTTATTAGAGTACCATTTTGAAATAATGCTGTTTTAGTTAAGCCAAAAGGTGATTTAACCAGTTGCCAACCAGCTGCCGTCGTTTGATGCTGGCAGGCCGGCTCTCCTGCGCAAATAACCGTAGGTGTATGGCGGGCGCAGGAGCGTGCATTGTGGGCACGTGTGCGCCACCAGAGGTGCGCTCACACGCCCACTGGCTAGCTGGGGAACCAATCAGCGGGTGGGGTGGACTCAATGTCCACCAGCCACCCCTGACCACTCCCCTGCAGTGACAGAACATGGATCTGCAAGTGTAAACAAGCGGATCCCCGTTCTGACAGGAGTTGAGAGAGATTGTCTGTTCCCTGTGATAGGGAACAACAATCTCTCTCCTCCCCCAATCAGCCCAACCCCCATACAGTTAGAAACTAGAGTTGAGCGAACACCTGGATGTTCGAGTTCGGTGGGTTCGGCCGAACTTCCGAAAAAGTTTGGGTTCGGTACCGAACTTGACCCCAAACCCCATTGAAGTCAATGGGGACCCAAACTTTTCGGCACAAAAATGACTGTAAAAAGTCCTGGAAAGTGCTAGAGGGCTGCAAAAGGAAGTACAATGATTTTAGAACAATAATCTGTACCTTACAGCAACAGCAGGAACCTGACGCTATAGGAGTAGGCGATGATTTTAGAACAATAATCTGTCCCTTACAGCAACAGCAGGAACCTGACCCTGTAGAACTAGAAGATGATTTTAGAACAATAATCTGTCCCTCTAAGCCAGGGGTAGGGAACCTGCGGCTCTCCAGCTGTTGTAGAACTACATTTCCCATCATGCTTCTGGGAGTAATTGTATCCATCAGCCTTGCAATGCCTCATGGGAAATGTAGTTCTACAACAGCTGGAGAGCCGCAGGTTCCCTACCCCTGCTCTAAGCAGTAGTCTCTACCTAGTCCAGTCAGATCGTTCTGTAATGCAGGATGAGATCTGCAATCTGTCCCTAAAAGCAGTAGTAGTAGTAATCTCTACCTAGTCCACAATCAGATCGTTCTGTAATGCAGGATGAGATGTTATTATATCTGCAATCTGTCCCTCACAGCTCCAGCATTATCCTCTCCCTAAACTAGCCTGAGAGCATGTGACATGCAGCACTACGTGACTCCAGCTTATACAGAGGCTGGGTCACATGATGCACTGGCCAATCACAGCCATGCCATTAGTAGGCCTGGCTGTGATGGCTTCTAAGGGCAAACCAGTGAAACGCTTGTTGATTGGCTGCCCTGCAGCCATTCAACAGGCGGGATCAAATACCCGAACCCAAACTTTTTTTCAAATGTCCGGGTTCGGGTCCGGGTCACGGACACCCCAAAGTTCGGTACGGACCCAAACTTTACAGTTCGGGTTCACTCAACTCTAGTCATGACTTTCACATCAATTCATAATTACTGTATTCCGCAAGGAGCACTGGTGCGAGAAGGGTACAAGAATTGGGTATTTATTGCATTGACGACTACTGAAGGTCGTCAATTCTTATGTTTCAGACTAGGTGGCATTAATTGTGTTTAATCATTAACCATAAACCTTCTATTCTGCAGATTAGTTGTGACTTTGTGATACTATGAATGATGAGTTCTTTGTGCACAATGACAAATATTGTGTAAATCCACCCCGGCCTGCAATGCTGCTTCCTCCTGCTCAGGATGAATCCGGATCAAAAGAGGAAGAGGGGCTCTTCTGCATTTCTGACATCTCTAATAAAAAACGCTAATGTCACAAAGGTTCACATTTACTGACAAAAGCATCCATATGCATTACAGCAGTGATCTCGAAACTGTGGACCGGGGGACAGAAGCGCCTCTTTGCTTACCTTTATCCGGCCCTTTAGGCACTATTCCAGATACCAACAGTGCACAGTGGTGCACTATTCCCCCTACTGCCATCAGTGATGGAGCACTGTTTCTCCCACCGATAGGACACTATTCCTCCCACTGATACCAATGATGGGGCACTATTCCTCCCACTGATATCAATGATGGGGCACAATTCCTCCCACTGATATCAATGATGGGGCACAATTCCTCCCACTGATATCAATGATGGGGCACAATTCCTCCCACTGATATCAATGATGGGGCAATATTCTTTCCACTAATATCAATGATGGGGCACAATTCCTCCCACTGATACCAATGATGGGGCACAATTCCTCCCACTGATATCAATGATGGGGCACTATTCCTCCCACTGATACCAATGATGGGGTACTTTTCCTTCCACTGATACCAATGACGGGGCTGTATTCCTCCCACTGATACCAATGACGGGGCTGTATTCCTCCCACTGATATCAATGATGGGGCAATATTCATCCCACTGATACAAATGAAGGGGCAATATTCCTTCCACTGATATCAATGATGGGGCAATATTCCTCCCACTGATACCAATGAAGGGGCATTATTCCTTCCACTGGTACCAATGATGAGGCACTATTCCTTCTACTGATACTAATGATGGGGCGCTATTGCTTCCACTGACACCAATGATGGGGTACTTTTCCTTCCACTGATACCAATGATGGGGCACTATTCCTCCTACTTATACCAATGATGTGGCAATATTCCTTCCACTGATATGAATCAAGAGGCATTAATCCTTCCACTGATACCAATGATGTGGTACTATTCCCCCTACTGATACTAATGATGGAGCACTATTCCTCCCATTGATACTAATGATGGAGCACTATTCCTCCCATTGATACTAATGATGGGGCACTATTGCTTTAACTGATACCAATACCAATACCGATACCAATGAATGGACACTATTCCTATAACAATGATGGGGCACTATTGATCTTTTATTAAAAAGAATCAAGCAACCAGTTTATACAAAAGTAAAAAACAAAACCATATTACATTACATCAACAGAAATCAATCATAATATATACAATATATACATAGTTCATTACCAAAAAATCTTAGAAAGCTATTTACATAAAGCAGCAGAGAGGGCCTAAGAAGCACAACCCATCCCCTATGTATGCAGCCATTTTTCAAAAATTACTCATAAATAAAACCTAGGGTGATAAAAGACAGAAAGCCACACCCGGGTAAGAGACTCCTGGCAGTCAGGGAGGCTCGAAACCCCTCCACGCCTTCAACCAAGCCCCCTGACTCCGCTTGTCTCTCTCAAGCACCCAAATCTTCCCCACCTCATGCAAAATGTCACTCACCACCACCTGAACAGGAAGGATTTTATGCCGAGTGGTGACGTGCGTTCCAGGTGAAATAATGGACTACTAGACTAACTAAAAAAAGTGTATCTGAACAAAAAACCCCAGCAGTATTGAATGCTCCATACACCCACTCAGCATAACTCAGCCTGGAGAGGAAAGGAACACCGAAGGCCCTCCCCACCTGTTTGTATACTTCTATGTTAAAAGGGCAATGAAGCAGAAAATGGTCCATAGTCTCCTCCTCACCTGCACACTCCTCCCGAGGACAGCTACGATCCATCTCACTGCGGAATTTCAAATTGCCCCGAACATAGAGCCTCCCGTGGAAACATAACCAGGCCAGATCCCTAAATTTAAGGGGGACTCTATCCAAATTAATCAGCCTTAACCCTGCCCTCAAAATTGGGCCTGGACAATCCCTTAAGGCCAGTGGGTCATGAAAGACTTTGCTCAAGACTCGGGTCATAAGGAGTTTCCTCGGAACCAATCTGAGATCTTCAGCCAACAATCGCCGCTGCCGCAGTAACTTCAGGCATGGAGCGACATAGGCTAGTAGCTGACCATGAAGACCCCTGCGATTCTTCACTTGGCCACCTTCTTCCCAAAGTCGTAGAAAAGGCCTAAACCAAGATCTAAACATGCCTGCCCATCCAGGAGGTTCTGCTGCAAGCATATTACCCCTAGACCGGACCAATACAAAGGTGCCCTCCGAGATACAAGCCCCGTTAAACTTTAAGGCGTCACTCTACCTAGCATCGACAGGAGCCCTCCTCACACGTCCACTCCTCCTCTG
>BLSH010368923.1:18854-41712 GCA_018402905.1 Glandirana rugosa | reverse complement strand
TCCAGATTGGCCAAGATGTTCACTTCCACATCCCCTCTATGCTGGAGGAACTGTAACAACAAGGGAACCCTGTATCACATCTGGTGGGAATGCCCCCATGTCAAGCCCTTTTGGCAGAATGTGGCTATCTTGATCTCCTCCCTATGTAACATTAACACTCACCTATCTTCTTTGGACCTTCTTCTGGGCATGTCAATCTCAACCTGGCCCAAACAGGTCAGGATCTTAGCATCCCACTTATTAATAGCCGCCCGACTAACAGTGGCAAAAAAATGGAAATCTGCTGCTGTACCAAATGTCTCGGATCTTATCGTATTGCTCAACTCACACTTTCAACTTGAATATGCATTCGCGAAAGCCAATTTGACCACGACGCAATTCCTCAAAGATTGGGCACCTTGGATAGCCGACCACAGGAGCTCACCTCTACTCTCATAAAGACCCCAAGGATAATAACATCATCAACATGTACCCAACAACTACAACACCATCCTTCTCAGACTGTTCTGTTCTGTTTTGTTATGTTCTCTATTAGATCAAATTCAAGAGGTCATACCTCCATCAGCATCACCCACAATGCACGTCAAGACCTCCAAGACTTGACCACTTAGCATCAGTCACGCTGTGTAAGCGACGCTCATTAAGTGGAGGGATGGGCCCGTCGCCCGCACACCCTTAGGTGCAGCATGATCCCGGTACGGGGCACCTGGTGTGCGAGGGATGAGCCCACTACATCTACGCTACTCATGCACGTATTTGTACTTGTTTGTAACTATTGTAATTCTCATCAGACTGTGAGGTGTGGGGTCACCACACCTCTAAATATTTATGCTCAGTATGTACCCTGTATCTTTGTTCAAAAAACCTCTCAATAAAGACCTTTGTGAAAAAAATTCTGTTCATACAATGCTAATGGACTAAACATGACTGCCAAAAGGGGACAGATCCTATATCAGATGCACAAGTGCCAGGTTCAGGTGCTCCTGCTACAAGAGACCCATTTCCGAGCTGAATCCATGCCTCTATGCTCGAGAAAATACTTCAACAGGTGGTTCCATAGCACTCACCCCTCACAGAAAACTAGGGGAGTTTCTGTGGCCTTCCATAAATCAATTCCTATTGAACTCATAGACCACATGTCTGATCAATAGGGGAGATATGTTTTTGTGAAGTTCTCCCTGTGGGGGACAAAATTTACAATTGCTAATATATACTTGCCAAATGGTAACCAAATCGCAACAGCTATACAATACCTTCAGGCCCTAGCTAGCTTTATGGAAGGGAAACTTATTCTAGGGGGAGACTTCAATACCCCACTAAACCCGCTCATTGACTCATCTACGTCATGCTCTTCCCTATTCTTCTCTAAGCTACGCGCCCTAAAATGGGCTATTCATAGCCTCCACCTTATTGACGTATGGAGGGTACTATACCTAACCTCTCGTGACTATACCCACTACTCCCACGCTCACCAATCATACAGTCGGATAGATTACTTTCTGACAGACCACAGTTGCTTAGACTGGTTCCCTGAATGCGAGATGGAACCCATGGTGTGGTCCGACCACTCTCCTATCTTCCCACCGTTCAAAATCCCTTCTACGCCAGTAAGGGAATGGACTTGGAGACTGAATGATTCCCTGCTCACGTACCCAGACTGCACTGCGCGAATCTCGAATGCTATCTCCCAATTTCTCACAGACCCTACTAACGACACCACTTCTCTACCCATGCAGTGGGAAGCATTGAAAGCTGTCCTACACGGAAGCTCCATTTAAATTGGTACCCATAAAAAGAAAGAATGGTCGGCGGCAATAAAGACGGCTGTTAAAAAACGTAAAGACCTGGAAACGGCCCACAAACGATCTCCAACAGTAGAAACCCTCATGGAATTCTCCTCGGCCCGGTCTCAACTGTGGGACCTGTATAATGCATCTGCTCGTACATACGCAGGCAAACTCTCTCTATACCATTATAAGTTCCGGGACAAATGTGGTAGACTGCTGGCCCATTCCCTGCACCCTAAAACGCCCTCCATGTTCATCCCTCACGTCCATGACTCGGCGGGCCATTCAGTCTCCTTTCCTTCCTTGATCGCGCAAACATTCACTGGTTTTTACCAAAATCTCTTAATGTTTCATGGCACAGCCACGGGACTCTCTACCCTTCATCTTGCAGGACTTTAATGAATTTGGAAGAATGCATAATTTTAAAGTAAATTACAACAAATCCAAACTTCTTAATGTCACACTCCACAAGACAGATGTGCAATCTATCTCGTCCTCATTCCCTTTTAAGATGGGCTCTACTTCCATACGATACTTAGGCATACATATCCCCACAGATACAACCAAGCTTTTCTCAAAGAATTTCACCCCACTCCTCCTCAAAACTCAAACTGATCTAGCATCCTATGCAGCTAAGAGACTTTCTTGGCTGGAAAGGATAAACGCGCTGAAAATGGACGTCTTACCCCGATTTTTATATCTATTTCAAACTCTTCCTGTTCACGTACCAACATCATATTTTAGAAAGCTCCGCCAACTGTTCTCCTCCTTTATCAGGGGGCGGCCCGCCCCAGGATAAAGTACACCACCCTATCCCAACCAAAAAATGGGGGAGGGGCCGGAGTGCCAGATGCTTCTCTATATCATAGAGCGGCTGTTCTCATAAGGATAGTGGATTGGTTCCATCACTCTGCTTCCAAATTGTGGGTACAGTTAGAGGGCCATTTAAATCCAATTGAACTGTGCGCCCTACCTTGGACTCCCCATAATCTTCATAAAGATGCACCCCCTCTGGTGGATCTCACCCACCAGACGCTTCGCCTGTGGGTCAGGCTGACCTCAGCTGACACCATATCTAATAGAATAGGCCCTATGACACCATTTTTTGGAACCCCTGCCTTCCCACCAGCAGAGAAAAGAGCAGAATTTGGGCCCTGGCAAAAGAAAGACTTAGGAGACTTGCTTAAATGGGCAGACCCTTCTTTGATGACTAGCTCTTCACCCCCTCTGATCCCCCAGCCCCCGATACATTGGATTCAGAGACGACAGGCTCTATCCTATATACACAGTTTTTCTACCCTGACAACAATCCTCTCTGACACATCAAGCTTTGAAGACTTACTAGTACAAAACAACCCCATGTTGTTTCACAAATATATGCAATATTACTTAACGCATCCTCACCTGATCAAACCCCCCTTACACACAGGCCTGGGAATAAGAACTGCAACACTCTATACCACGCACCGACTGGCTAAAATGTTTTATCCTGACACATAAGCTCTCACTTGAAACCATCACTCAGGAAAAGGGGTTCAAGCTAATAACCAGATGGTACAAATGCCCGGCCACTGTTAAATACTGTGACCCATCCATGTCAGATGTCTGTTGGAGGTGTTCATCTGAAAGGGGCACCATGCTCCACATATGCTTGGTTTGCCCACCTATACGACGATTCTGGCAAAAGATTTTCTATCTATATTGTAGGCTGATGGCGACTACCATCCAACCCTCTCCAGAAATAGCTCTGCTCTCTATTTTCCCGGGCCCACTAAAGTTAGTGAAACAGATGTGCTACGACACTTCCTCATGACAGCAGGAACAGTGATACCCCGCTGAAAATCAACAAGGGCACCCTCCCTTGGTAATTGGGCTGTTGAGGTTGATCGTATCCAAGACCTGGAATGCATGGTGGCTCGGGAATGTGATAAAGTAGAATCGTTAACTGCAATGTGGGCCTCCTGGTCCATGTTTCGACACTCTGCGGATTTTAGTCAATGGACAGAACCTACACGTGCTCCCAATACAACTGAGCCATGATGTACCCCCCCCCCCCCCCCGCTTTCTCCTCCTCTCTTCTATATCTTCCTAGTTCTGTTATTCAGTTCATCCTTTACCATATTTGTTTCACCCTTTCCATATATAGGTATCCTATATATGCAGATAGCAGACAGACCCCTACAGCATATGCATCTTGGGAATAAGAATAGTTAACTTGCCTCGTCATGAGTACACAGACTGTGAAGACATATCTCCACCATGACTATTTAAAACATATAACCAATGCATATGTCAGAGCTGTTTGGTCAATCAAATCATCAAGATGTTACTATATAATATGCCATGGATACACTCTGAACGCCAATGTTCTATCAGATAGCTATTACTGCTTTAATATAATAACGTTGTCTGTACGAGATTTCTGTTCCTTTTCTTGTTCAATAAAACGAGATTGAACTAAATAAGAATTACATTTTTTTTTTACACATATCATATATGCCTCACAGTGGATGATGCTATGGTAGTGTGAACACACTGTTAAATAGTAAAATAAAAATATATTACATTAAGTAATAAATAAATGCATGGTTGTAAAGAGAAAATTAAGTGCTAAATGGTTAATGAAATTTGTAATGAATATCTTATATTTTTTGCTTTGATCACAAAAGTAATAATATGTTTAAATAAAGCAACCCTGAATTGAATAGTTTAAAGTCCAAACAACCAAATTCCTGTGAATGCTTACCTTTCTTGCTGCCTTGGCTGTCAGAATGCTACTCCTTTCAGTAGCTGCTCCTGCAGAGATCAGAAGTTCCTTGTGCTGTCCTCCTTGTATTATATGACACAGTAATGATGTAGAGGTCAGCAAGAGGAATTTAATGACAGCCACTGAGGAAAAAGTGTTTTTTCATCCATCTTAATGAAAACAGTTATACTTATTTCTATTTTTTTATTAGCATTCAGGTGTGTTGATTGGTATAATTTTGTGCTTAAAGCTGCACTCCAAGCAGGCATTAGTACACCTATTAATGCAGGAATGTGTTCATAAAATGTAACTAGTAAAAGTATCTGAAATTACCTTAAAAGGGTTGTATAGGCAGACTTTTTTTTACCTTAATGCACACCTTTTGTGTGTAAACCCCCCCCCAGCACCCCTAATTACTTACCTGAGCCCCCGCTCTCTTCAGCGATGTCCATGAGTGTCTAAGCTTTCTGGGACACTCCTCCTGATTGGCTGAGACACAGCTTGTGGTGCCATTGGCTCCCACAGCTGTCAATCATTTCAGTCAGTCAATCAGGGGAGAGAGGGGTCAGAGCTCCGTGTCTGAATGGATACACGGAGTTCTGACTGGGCTTGGGTGCCCCCATAGAAAGCTGCCGGCCGTGGGGGCATTAAATAGGAGGGAGGGGCCAGGAGCAACAAAGAGGGACCCGAGAAGAGGAGGATCCGGGCTGCTCTGTGCAAAACCAACTGCACAAAGGAGGTAAATATAGCATGTTTGTTTTTTTTTGTTTTTTTTAAATAAGACTTTACAATCACTTTAAAGCTAAAGGCAAACTGTAGTATATTGCAGCTTGCCATTCCTTAAATGTAATGTCTGCATTTGTTTTCTGTTTAGGTTTTGTTTTCCTTTACTTTCATCTTGTTAACCAGGAAGTAACACTCTTCTTTTCCTAGGGCATCCCCATCCTGGATGGAGGAGCAACAGAGACACTTTTGGACAGCAGCATGGTCAATCTGGGGAGATAGCAGATTTTGATGGAGTTAGTTACAGTACAAAAAAAGGAAAAAAGCTAGTTATAATGTTTTTTATATCTATACAAAAATGTTTTGCATTCTATTCCTATTTTAAACTGAATGGGTTGTTTTACAGGGTGATCATTTACAAGCACTTTAAAGCTTATAATAGAACAATTAAAACTGATGGTATGCATCCCAGAGTTAAGAAAATTGTGAGATCTAGTTTTTTTACCATTAACTGATCTTTTTATTCAATCATTTTTAATTTCTTCTAACAAGAGAAGTTTCTCATAACTGGTGGACAGCTAATATTGTACCCAGTGGAGGCTCATCCATAAGGGCTCCTGGAGCAACCAGTGTGCAGAAAAAAAATAAAAGATTAAAATAAACTATATAATTTTTTCTGTGTTGTTTTTAACTTTGTATATGTCTGTATTCAATTTTATCTCTCTCTCTCTCTCTCTCTCTCTCTCTTTCTGCTGTTGCTAGGCGGATTATAAAAAAAAAGCTCTATTCATGATTTTTTTTTTTTTTTTACTAATCTGCCTAGCAACAGGCCGTCCATCCTAAAAACATTTTAAACTTCCCCAATTGCTTGCAATGGAGCTCATTAGGACGGGCCGGTATGCCGACCTGGCCCGCCTATTGATCTCCCTAATTTGTTCACTGAACTAAGGGGGTTGGAGATGCGGCAGGTCCAGCCCCAGGATAGGAGTCACAAAGGCTTCTGTCTGCTTACCAGTCCAGTGGCGTTCCTAGGGGTGGGGCCCGCACAGTGGTGATACCATCCTGAGGGCGGTGGAGGGTCCTGGAGGCAGGGCTCTTCAGCCAAACATGGCGCTGTTCACCGGTACCAGGCTAGCTGAAAGTGAGACTCCTTACTCTCACTACTGCTGTGGCTGAGTCGGCTCCATTCTCTGCACACATGCTTGCAGCCTGGAGAGTGACAGTCTGAGCAAGCAACTCTCTGGGCTGCTGTACACTGCTGCACACTGAATTCTCCTCCGCCCACCGCCTATATGCATGAGGTGAGGAGGGTCTCTACTGATGGGGGGGTTATCCTGAGAGGGGGTCTGTACTGATGGGTGATTATCCTGGGAGAGGTCTGTAATGATGGGTGGGTTATCCTGAGGGGGGTCTGTACTGATGGGAGGTTATCCTGAGAGGGAGTGCTGTACTGATGGGGAGGTATCCTGAGGGGGAATTATCCTGGGGGGGGTTATCCTGAGGGAGAGTCTGTACTGATGGGGGGTTATTCTGAGGGGTCTGTACCGATGGGAGGGTTATCCTGAGAGGGGTGCTGTACTGATGGGCGGGTATCCTGAGGTGGAATTACCCTGGGGGGTTATCCTGAGGGAGAGTCTGTACTGATGGGGGGTTATTCTGAGGGGGTCTGTACTGATGGGAGGGTTATCCTGGGGGGGGGGGGGTCTGTACTGACGGAGGAGGGGGGTGGTTTATTAGTGTATATAATGTATTATATAGTGTAGTGTATAGTATTACACTGTACTATACACTATGACTATACTATGTACTATGGGTGGAATACAGTGGGTGGAGTATATAAGGGGTGGGGCTTATGGGAACTGGGAGAGGTCAAAAAGGAAGGGTGGGGTCTGGTGCCCCACCATCTTAAAATGTCATCAGCCACCACTGATTATACCTATGCACAAGAAGGGTAGCAAGTTAGAAGCTGGCAAGTACAGGCCAGTGAGTTTAACATCTTTTGTAGTCAAGTTAATGGAATCACTCCTAAAAAGAAGAATCCCTGACCACTTAAAAACACACAACTTGCTGGACCCAATGTAGCATGGTTCTACTAAGAGCAGATCATTTAAGACTAATCTGATTACATTTTTTAACTTTATGTCACTAATGTTTTGGAGCAGGGTGGTGCTGTGATTTCAGCAGAACAGCTTCACATAATGATCTAATAAAAAAACTTGTACAAGGTAGGACTTAACCCTTGGGGGGGGTTCAGAGGATATGCAATTGGCTAAAGGATAGATAGCAGAGAGTGGTTGTAAATGAGATTCATTTGAAAGAGACCAGTCACTAATGATGTACCAATAGCATAAAGAAGATGTCAAACAACAATCAGGATCATTATTTTCCTGATTATAAAATAATCACAATCACAAAAAGAAAGAGTGGATGGTGTTAGTGTGAACACTGACTTTGTTTACTTTTTACAAGGATCATATGTCTATTTCAGTGGTTGCAGGAGGAAAATGTAGAGGATTGGTTCCTGTATATGCAGCCTCCACCGCCCCTCCTGTCCAAGTGTAAAACAGTGATGCTACACCAGTGGTTGGGGGTGTGTGGTAAAAACACGTCTCAACTATGGGGTTTTACCCCCCCCAAACCGCAAATGAGCCCTTACTGTCCTGAGCCCCCTATAAGGGTGCTTTTACACTGATGTGCTTTGATTTACCCACACCACGGGTGCAGCACAGTCCAACTGTTGCTTTCCTGTGGGTTAGCTGCACTTTGCCATAGACTTTTGTTATACCTTGGAGGTGTGGTGCACTTTCTGAAAGCTCACAAAAACTCCTGTATTCAAACCTGCAGAATATAATAGAAGTCTATGGCTCAGTGCAGCAAAGCCACAGGTGCGCTGCGCTGCATGCAGTGTGGGTAAACCACAGTACATCAATGTGAAAGCAGCCTAATAGTTGTTAACCCTTTGGGAGATGCTAATACGCCCATTGCTAGAAGCTATTATGCCCAGTGTATGTGTTTAATACATTAACATTAAGACCGCTTCCTTTCCTCTTGCAGCTGCTGCTGTCATCACTCTCAGCCTGCTGAAGGGATACGAGGTGGAGTGCACTTGGTATCAATCTGCCTGGGACAGGAGCTGCCACTGCAGAGGAAGCATCAGCTTATGCGGCTCCTGCTCCCTCTGCTGGTGCCCCCTGGCTCAGTGCAATTCGGTGCCCTGGAGAGGCAGGTCGGAAAGCCCAGATCACAATTGATGGGTTACCGAGCCCAGGCATGTGCTTCCCTGGTCTGTTTTTTTACATTTTTATTAATTAATAATCATATTAGGTTTGCGGTTGTGGGCCACATCAGACGGCTCTGCCGACCATGGGTTGAGGACCCCTGGTGTACCACAAGGCTCTATACTAGGTCCAATTCCATTTAACCTATTTTTAAGTGATATAACTAAAGGTTTGGTCAGTAAGGTACAGTATGTACTTTTTCTGATGCCACAATGGTGTGCAATAGGGTTGAAACCCCTGGAGGTGTCTGTAATATGGAACATGATTGGGCATTGCTGTAAGTTCAATTTTTCTAAATGTGAAATAATGCACCTAGGGAAAAATAAACTCTTGATAGAGTACAACATTGGGGGTACAGTAAAGAAAAAATAATAAATTATAAGAGTGGGTATTTGTGCAAATATGTCAAACAGAAGTAAATATTACCATATAATGTGCAAATAACGCAAAGTATACATAAAATCCTCTGGCATCAAATGCAATTCATTAATGTCAGAAAATGTGCAAATAACAAAATGCAGTGCAAATGAGCCAATGTTAACTTAAAGTAGACATACCATATAGTGCCTATATAAGGTTTAAAAAATCCCTACATGGCACCACTGTGATCGAGGCAACCACTGGGAGATCCACAGATGTGGATATTTTACTGAAAGAGTAGTTGATGCTTGGAATAGCCTTCCAGCAGAGGTAGTGAGTCAATCGACAGTAAGTGGATTCTAACATAGAAACACAGATCTGTACTCAGACAAAAAAGTTAAAAAATAAAATCAAAAACATATATAAATAAAAATAATGGGGCAGACTTGATAGACCACTTGATCATTTTACTTATTCTTCTATGTTTTTATGTCTCTAGGCTGGAATTCTACTTTAATGGTTTGTCTCAACCCTCTAACTGCCATTTTTACTGGGCAGCTTGGTTTGTTAAATTGAAAAATAACGGACCCATTGACCAAATTACCCATTGAAAATAAAAATAAAAACATTAAAAAAAAATTTTTGATCACCAAATCTAAGAATTGCTAAGTTGCAATATAATACATTTTTGTTTTGGGGGTTATCACCACTTTAATATTACTTCCACAATTCTCTGTATAGTGACACTTAAACTAAAAGAACTAAAAGAAAAGACCTTTCCCAGAATCCAGTATAGCTTTTCCTTCTTTGTCCAGTAAGTAAGAATTGTTCCGAGCCCTACTCTGGTGCTGTATCTAGACTCTATTTACTCTTACGTTCACTGACAGACGCAGCCCTTCATTAGACAAGTGGGGTTATGCTCATATCACTAGGAGTAGACTAGGCAAAATAAAACAAAAGCATAGGTTGGCCCCTCCCAGGGGGCCGTCCTCACCTTAGTGACCCCTGCTAGACAATAGCATATCAGTTTTTATTTGCCTAGTGCAAGGAGTAGACCTGGTTCCCTATGGGATCTGCGGTCTTCTGAGGTTCTTTTCTGATGAAGACTGCTATCAAGAAGCCGGCTGGTGGTATAGAGGATATCTAGAATCCAAAAACTATCCCCAGTCCGGCCAACGTCTGTGCGAGCTACCCTTATCCCTGGCGGGGACACGCTGCATAGGGCCCGTTCCGTGCGGGATGCCAGTGGCTAAAACCCACTTGTGCCCAGTGACTGGTTTTGTGCCTGTCTAGTGGCCTGGCCAGCAGCATCCCTCTCCATGGGGAGGAAAGTCTGTTTCGGGTGGCTACCCGCTGCGCCCATCGGATCGGTGAGTGAACCCCTCTTCTGTCCTAGGGGCGCGAAGAGTGGGCACCTGGGCAGCGTCTGAGGTAGCCAACCAGTGGGGGCTTACTAGTGGGGACACACTGGGGTGGTCATCTCCTGTCCTGTTACGTACCTGACGGTGGAGTCTGTCTTGTGCAGGGAACAACCGCTCTTGCGCACCCGATTCAAGGACCCCTGGTAGTGTAGACAGAGGCCCGAGAGTGCGGGATGGCACGAGGGCTGGATGGTCACAGATGTTGTAGTGAGATTCCAGCAGGTCGTGCAAACAGGAGAATGGTCGTACAAGCAGGGTTGGCAACGTGCAGGCAGAAAGGTACAAAAAGGGTTAGGCAAGCGGATCGTCAAGTTCAGGCAAGGTTCGTTAACGGGCGGGCAGCGGAGGTACAGAGGAGTAGACAAGCGGATGGTCGTGGATAGCCGGGGTCGATGCAGGTAGCGGACAACAGGTCAAAGCAAGCCGGGTTGACAGGAAACAGGTGAAAACACAGGAACAGGTAGGGAGCTGAGGCCCACAGGTCTGGAACGCTGTAGAACAAGCAGCAACTCTGTGCAGGATGTCCAGGGTTTAAATAGGCACCATTTGGCGCCGTTTCCGGCGCGTGCGCGCGCGGACGCGCACGGGAGCGTGCGAGCGCGCACGGAGGCGTGCACACCACCCGGAAACGGCCAGGAACACTGGCAAAGTCCCTTTTACTGACATGTCCCCTCCTCCCCCCCTCGCAGTACCGCACCCCGCACTGACTGTTTGAGCACTGTGTTCGGACGTTTCACCATGACCGTTCGCCACCATTTTGCTGTAGCTCGGTATGTTTGGATGGCAGCGGCCATTTTTCTGTAGCCCATGCGGTTTTCAGCCTGTCCTCTGGCGGCCCCCAGTGGTTTTCCTCGGTACTACGGGAACGTGATAAAAATGGCAAAAGCACTTCCGTTTTTGCTAGGACAGCGTGGCTGACAGATGCGGCAGTGCAGGCTCTTGAAGTGGAGTGTTTTTCAGTGCTCATTCTGGTCACAGCGCAGAGGCATCAAAACAGCAAGTATAGCTGGCTCTCCCTGGGTGCTGGTAGTCGTGGGTGCAATCCTTCCGGGTCTCCCTGGCTGATTGGTGGGGTAGAGGTGGTGGTCACACAGTGGGGGTGCCGGAAGTCTGGGATGTCAGAGGCCGGCAGTGCTATGGCAGGGGTATCTGCGGAGCAGCAATCCACACCGGGGTCCCTGGTGTCCTTGGAACAGCTGAGGGCTGTATTTGGTGAATTTTTTCCCTGGGCGGGTTCGGTCCCGACTCCGGGGGGTTCCCAAGAAACGCCCGCCCCCCGTCATTCTTCGGGGGGAGGATTCGGAACCAGAGAGCGCCCCGGTGTTCACGGGAACTCCCGTGGAGCTATCAGAGGATTAACTGATACCCTCAGATGGGGAGGATGATCAGGGGCTTCATTATCACACAACAAAGCGATAGTGGCTGCTCTGGTCACTGATATTCGCGAGTCCATGTGGCTTGAACAAGCAGGGGAGTCGCATGAAGCCGCATATATTTGTGGGTCGCTTAAGCCCCCCAGGTCCCCCAGGGCCTACCCTTATGATCAGGTTTTTGAGCAGGCGGTGTTCAAGGAATGGCTGCGGCCGCAAAATTCCTTTGCTTTGCCTAAACGCTTTGCTGGTCGTTATTACTTTGAGGATAGTTTCACTAAGAGGTGGGCTTCCCCAGCAGTGGACCCACCGGTGGCCCATCTGAATAAGGCAACGACCATTCCTTTGGAGGGGTCTCCGTCCTTTAAAGAGGTGGCCGATCGCCGGAGTCAGTGTCTAAGGCACTGTTCTTGTTGGCTGGGTCAGCCATGCGGCCAGCTCTGGCAGCTGCTATGGCAGCACAATCTCTTGTCGAGTGCGCTGCCACATTACACTCCAGTTTGACTTGTGAGTGTGCGCAGGCTGAGGTGCAAATGCACAACACTTGGAAGAAAGTCTCTGCTACATATGCGATACTGCATTGGACCTACGTCCCATACTGTGAAAAATGTCTGTTTTTGCAATTGTTATCAGACGGGTGCTATGGCTCCGCTCTTGGTCAGGCAACCAGGCATCGAAGAAAGCTCTTACAGATCTCCCCTGTCAGGGAGGGCATTTGTTTGGCCCACAGTTGGATGAAATCATTAAGGATTTCATGGGAGAGAAGAGTACTTTCCTTCCAGAGCCAAAATGGTGAGATTTTCGCCGTAGGCAAGGCCCTGTTTCTTCAGGCCAGAAAAAGTTTTTTCATGCGCCCGGCTCAGCGGGTAAGGGCTTCAAGTCCGGTAAAGCCCTGGCAACGTAAGTCTGAAAAAACAAAGGATAAGTCAGCCTCCGCATGATGGGTTGCCCCAGCCCGATTCACGGGTGGGGGGGGGGCGTTACTGGGGTTCGCAGACAGGTGGACTGCCCGCATCACCGATCGGTGGGTGTTGGAGGTAGTGTCCTCCGGGTACAGGATAGAGTTCATCTCTCTACCCCCAGAAAGGTTCTTCCCTTCAAACTTAAGTCTCCCTCAGAGGCGTCGGGAGGCACTTCTAGGCGCAGTTCGGGCGCTTGCCGAACAGGGGGTGATTGTACCGGTGCCCACGGTGGAAAGATTTCACGGGTTTTACTCAAACCTCTTTGTGGTGCCCAAAAAGGGCGGTGTCAGGCCAGTTCTGGACCTGAAGGCACTAAACTACTTTGTAAAAACAAAAAGATTCAGGATGGAGTCCATCCGCTCGGGCGTGGCCGCCCTGCACCAAGGGGAATTCATGGCGTCCCTGGATATCAAGGACGCGTATCTCCACGTTCCAGTTTGTCACAGGCACCAGCGTTTCCTGCGTTTTGCAGTGGGGGATCTGCATTACCAGTTTGTGGCACTTCCCTTCGGTCTGGCTTCGGCTCCCCGAGTATTCACCAAGGTGGTGGCCCCGATGCTGGGGCTGTTGAGACAGAGAGGCATTGCGGTGGTAGCATACCTCGACGATTTACTCCTAAGAGCAGAGGCAGCTGCAGCTCTGGAGGAGAACGTGATAATCACGGTTCCACGTTAAAAGAATTTGGTTGGCTGATCAACCTGCAGAAGTCAGCAATGACTCCATCCTGCCGTCTGGAATACCTGGGTCAGATTCTGGACACGGTGCAGGCAAGGGTGTTTTTACCGCCAAACAAGCTCCTGATACTACAGGCAGCAGTGTGATCCCTGTTATCACGCCAGTGGTCCTCCTTACAGTTCTGTATGCGAGTGTTGGGGCTCATGGTGTTGTCTTTCAAAGCGATACCTTACGCCCAGAGTCACACTCGGCTCCTGCAGAAGGCGATTTTGTCGCAATGGGACAAATCTCCCCTATCCCTAGACAGACTGATCAGGCTGGATCATCAGTCCCGAGAGTCCTTGATTTGGTGGATTCGGGCTCCAGCCCTAAAAATGGGAAAATGTTTTCTCCCCCTCAATTGGTCGATAGTAACGATGGATGCCAGTCTATCAGGCTGGGGAGGGGTCCTGGGTCAGTTCTCTGCCCAGGGTTGTTGGTCAGCTCAGGAAGCTTGCCTTCCGATAAATATACTGGAATTGAGAGCAATCAGACTTTGTCTGTCCCCTTGGTCGGTAAGGCTGCGAGGCCTTCCTGTCCGGGTTCAGTCAGCAGGCGGACTTTCTCTGCCGCCGGACTCTGGATCAGGGGGAATGGTTCCTACATCCATAACTGTTCCGCCAGATTTGCCTCAAGTGGGGCATGCCAGAGGTGGACCTCATGGCCTCCAGATTCAATCACAAGGTACAGACCTTTGTGTGCAGATCAAGAGATCCGTTGGCGGTCGCCACGGACACACTGGTGGCACTTTGGGGTCGGTATCAGCTACTGTACGTCTTTCCTCCTCTGAAGCTTCTGCCGCGGGTTCTGCGCAGGATAGAAGCAGAGGGAATCCCGACAATCCTGGTAGCTGTGGATTGGCCTCGGCGTCCTTGGTACGGCGATGTTGTACGGATGGTGGCAGATGTCCCGTGGCATCTTCCACTTCGCGAAGACCTACTGTCTCAGGGACCCATCTTGCACCCTGCTTTACCCTCTCTGGCTTTGACGGCTTGGCTATTGAGTCCCAGGTGTTGAGGGATAGGGGTGTCTCTGACTCCGTGATCCCTACTATGATTGAAGCACGCAAGTGTACTCCACGTAAGATTTATTATAGGGCCTGGAAGGCCTATATTGCCTGGTGTGAGGCGGGTGGTTGGAATCCCCGCTCTTATGCGGTGTCCAGGGTGCTGACTTTTCTGCAGCAGGGACTGGACAAGTACCTGGCGTTAAGTACGCTTAAGGGTCAGATTTCCGCCCTGACGGTTCTTTTTCAATGACCCTTGGAGTCACACTGGCTGATCCATACATTTGTACAGGGGGTACGTCATGTGGCTCCTTGGATACGGTCGCCTTTGGCGCCGTGGGATTTGAATCTGGTGCATTCTGTACTTCAGAAGCCACCATATGAGAAGATCAGGGACATTCCCTTGCAACTATTGTCGCAGAAGGTGGCTTTTCTGCTGGCTGTTACATCCGCTAGGCGGGTGTCTGAGTTGGCAGCCTTATCCTGCAAGTCTCCTTACTTGGTTCTTCATAAGGACAAGGCGGTTTTGCGACCTTCCCCTTCTTTCCTTCTGAAGGTGGTTTCTTCTTTTTCATTTGAATGAGGATATTGTTCTTCCCTCATTGTGTCCGCCAGGGCTGGATTAACGTAGGGGCTATTGGAGCTGCAGCTCCAGGCCCCTACCTTAAAATAGGCCCAGCCCCCCAAAAAGAACAGGCCATGCATGGAAAGATGGGAAGGGATCTACTCTGACTGGCCCTGCATTCCGCATGCACTGCCACCCGGGATTAGTAGGGAGCGCCATGAGAAGCTCAGTCCATCCTAAGAGCTGCCCATACTATGTAAGAGGAGGCTTAGGCTGGGTTCACAGCGCTGCATGCTCCGACTCACAGTAGATGTCCGGTACGTCCCTTTTCACTGTTTCAGGTCTGATTTCAGCCCCAATTTTGGGCTGAATTCGGACCTGAAACGGACCAAAAGATGCACAGGACCCCTGTGCAAATTCGCGCCAGAGCCACTGTGGAGATGTGTGAACCTGCTCCATAGAGAACCAGTCATACGATCTGTGTTTGAATAGCTGCATTGGAGAGCAGGGGAGACATTGGGGTTCTAATAGTACCTGTCAATTGCCAGTGCTATCACATATGGATAACTTATTAAAAAGTCCACCAAAATCCCCAGCACCAGGCCCATGAACATCTTAATCTGGCCCTGGTGTCCGCACCCGTCGCATCCCAAAGAATTTGAACTGCATTCTTTGGATGTGATGAGGGCTTTGCAGGTGTATTTGTTTTCTACAGCATCCTTTCAGAAGTCTGATTCTTTATTTGTGCTGACGAAAGGTTTGCGCAAAGGCATGGCGGCCTCGTCAGCTACCATTTCTCATTGGATCGGGAAGACCGTGACTCATGCATATGAGGTTCGGGGCAAGGTTCCCCCTTTCCCAGTCACGGCTCATTCCACCAGGGCAGTTAGTACTTCCTGGGTTTATAGACACCAGGCCTCGGTGTCTCAGGTGTGCAAAGCGGCTACTTGGGCCTCAGTGCACACGTTTACTAAGTTTTACAAAGTGGATGTTTCAGCTGCTTTTGGCCGCAAAGTTTTGCAAGCGGCAGTGTAGGCACGACTGGCGCCGTCCGAGAGGGCTTTTTTTGTTGGGTGCAGTTGTTATAGTTTATCCGCCCCTCTTGATTGACACAGCTTTGGGACATCCCCACGTGTCTAATGAAGGGCTGCGTCTGTCAGTGAACGTAAGAGTAAAAGGGATTTTATTATAACTTACCGTAAAATCCTTTTCTCTGAGTTCACTGACAGACGCAGCACCCACCCCTCTGTTGAGTTTGTATGGCTTGTTACGAACTGATATGCTATTGTCTAGCGGGGGTTATATACTAAGGTGAGGATAGCCCCCTGGGAGGGGCCAACCTATGCTTTTGTTTTATTTTGCCTAGTCTACTCCTAGTGATATAAGCATAACCCCACTTGTCTAATGAAGGGCTGCGTCTGTTAGTGAACTCAGAGAAAAGGATTTTACGGTAAGTTATAATAAAATCCCTTTAGTAAGCTCACCATCAAGTGATACATGTTAGAGAGCAGAGGTTCAGGTGGATTTGTCTGCACACTGAATGGATTAATTAAGCTTTTACTAAACCTTTTACAATGGAGTGTAGTTTCCTTCTTTTCTTTGATGTGGTAAAACACAGATCAGCCTCCTCTTGCAGCCTCTTATTCTGTGATTTTCTTAAAAGTTAAAATGAATAGTCTGATCCCTGTGAAAGAGGAGACTGAGCAAATGCTTTTTCCTATCCATAGCAGACTGATGTGTCACGTACCTGGGTGTCATTGAACTGGGATGTTCCTGGCCCCACAGCTGCAGCCTTACCTGTTGTGCCACAGAGTAGTTCTAGAGTTCTTGCAATGTTCTCCTAGCCTGATGCACTGCTTTGGACTCACTAGCCCCACCTGCTGCCAGCTGTGGACAATGTACAATCAAGCAGCCCATAAATAGCAGCACTTCCTTTTACTCAATTCCCATTTGTTGGACTTGCTTACTGGGTGTTTGAGAACGCTGTAATTCTGATTCCCGTGTATTGAACTTATGCCTGAATTCTTAACTACTCTCCAGCCTGCTGATTTGGTACTTCAACGCCAGCTCATGTATGACCTCTGTCCACCTCACCACTCTCTGGTTACTGTGAGCTATTCAATGGGTTCAATAGGGATCACCTTCCCTGGGAAAAGGGTAGTTCACATGGCAGGTTTTCTTAAAATCTGGCTGGTTGACAGGTTTATTTAACCACCTCCCATCCGCGCCATAGCCGAATGACGGCTACAGCGCGGCTCTAAAATGCCGGGAAGACGTCCCATTTGGCTTGAGCTGGGCGCACTCCAGCGGGCGCGAGCACGTGCCGCCGCACACTGCGGGAGCGTGCCCGCGGGTCTGGCGGACCCGATGTCCGCCGGAGACCCGCGATCTCCTTTCAGAGAGGAGGAACGGGGAAGTAAACACGGCGGTTCCCCGTTCTGTGACAGGGGACATAGCAGATCTACTGATCCCTGTCACTGGGATCAGTTAGATCTGTCATGTCCCTGCCAACCCCACCCCCCCACAGTTAGAACACACCCAGGGAACACTGTTAACCCCTTCACTGCCCCCTGCAGGTTAACCCCTTCACTGCCTAATGACATTTATACAGTAATCAGTGGACATTTAAATTTCTGATCTCTGTATAAATGTCATTGGTCCTAAAAAAGTGTCAAAAACGTACGATATGTCCACCCCGATATCGCAGTACCGATAAAAATCGCAGATCGCTGCCATTACCAGTAAAAAAAATAAAAAAATAGAAATGCCATAAATCAATGTCCATAGTTTGTAGGCACTATAACTTTGGCGCAACCCAATGAATAAACGCCGATTGCGATTTTTTTACCAAAAATATGTAGAAGAATATATATCTGCCAAAACTGATGAATAAATTTGTTTTTTTATTTTTTATTTTTGGATATTTATTATAGCAAAAGGTAAAAAATATTGTTTTTTTTCAAAATTGTCGCTCTTTTTTTGTTTATAGCGGCGATCAGAAATGACGCAGAGGGGATCAAATACCACCAAAAGAAAGCTCTATTTGTGGGAAGAAAAGGACGCAAATTTTGTTAGGGTACGACCGCGCAATTGTCATTCAAAGAGCGACAGCACTGAAAACTGAAAATTGGTTCGGGCAGGAGGGGGGTTTAAGTGCCCAGTAAGGAAGTGGTTAAAAGGTTGTAAGTTGAAAACAAATAAACAAAACAGAACATAAATCCTCACCATCCAGGCACTAACTAACATTTCAGCTTTTCCTATCTGAGCGGTGCAGGGCTTCTCCCAGACACCCACAAAACATACACAGTGCAAACCTTTTTGTCTATAGTCTATTAGCACACTTCCATGTGTCAGCTCTCTCTCAGGCTTGACGATTCCTGAGTCCCAGGCCAGAGCCAATCTTTCCTCTAGACCTGGTTATTTAAACCAGCTGATGGTGGACTTCAGTGGGCCACAAAATCTGGTCCAGAACCAACTCTGCCAAAGTGGTTGATAAAGCCTGGACCGGACTCCACCTTAGTCCACTCCAAATGAACGCATGCGAGGCGACACATAGCGTCCATTTACTACCTCACCTCGCATAACGTCACAATACCGATTTTGTACCACTTTGCCTGATCTGTTGCTGACCTGTCCTGCCTGACTACGTTTTCATATGAATCCTCTGTGCCACTTTGGACACTACCTACCACAGGTAACTTACATTACAAATGGGCCATAATGACAGTGGACCCTGCTGAGATTGTTCAGGCGATTTTGCATCAAGGACAATTGATTGGAGCTAATGAACAGCATCTTGCTTCTCTGGATGCTAAGCTAGATGGACTTTGTGCTATGCTTAAGCCTTGGTTGCCTATTTCTCCTGCACCTGTTCGGACTCTTGCTCCAATCCAGCCCACCTCTTCTGTGTCACCCAAACTTCCCTTACCTGAAAGATATGGTGGTGATACAGAGGACTGCAGAGGTTTTTTAAATGTTTGCCGTTTACATTTCTGCAACAACCCTGGGACTTTTAGCTCTTCTTCTGCCAAAGTGACTTTTGTAATTTCCTTATTAAAGGGGAAAGCCCTGGCATGGGTCTCTCCTTACCTGGAATGCAATAATCCTGTGCTGCAAGACGCTGATACGTTTCTGGCTTCTCTCCAGACTGTATTTGGCAAACCAGACAGAGCTTCTGCAGCTGAGCGCTCACTCTTGGACATACAGCAAGTTACCAGGACTGTGGTACAGTATGCTATCAAGTTCCGTACCCTGGCTGCTGAGACAAAATGAGACTCAGGAGCATTACATGCAACTTTCTGTAAAGGTCTTACAGATCATATTAAGGATGAATTTGTCTATAAGGATTCACCAGAAGACCTTGAAAAATGCATAGAGCTGTGTGTCCGTCTGGATGTCCAGTATCATGCAATGTGCAAGGAGAGCCTTAGAACTCACAAGCATCCTAGGCCAGTTTACTGTTTGGCCCCTAACTTCCAAGCACTACCCAAGCATGAATCTGAAACTTCGGTTGAGTCCAAGACACCTGTGGAACCCATGGAAGTCAGCCATCTCCACCTAACAGGGTCAGAGAAACAAAGGAGTTGTGCTTTGGACCTATGCTTGTACTGTGGACTTAAAGGACATTTGTTATCTGTTTGCCCTTCCAGTCCAGTAAAGGGCAGGGTCTAACCCACGTTGAAGGAGCTGGGTTAGACCTTACAAGTACTTCTTCCAAGACCAAGATTACTGTGCCTGCAATCTTCCATTTAACCTCTAAACGTGTCTCCTGTGAGGCTTTTGTGGATTCTGGGGCTGCTGGCATATTCCTGGATTACAATTTCGCTAAAGAAAATAACATTCCATTTGTTTCCAAGTCTAGACCCCTGAGCATCACCACCCTGAATGGACAACTGTCCATTGACCTTGTAAAGTTTGAAACTACTACAATCACCCTTCAGGTAGGCACACTCCACAAAGAAGAAATCGCCCTGTCTCTTATTGATTCTCCACTACTGCCTGTTATGCTTGGTTACCCATGATTACAACAATACAACCCTTTTTTTGATTTGTTAAATTGAGAATTAACCTATAATAAGGCTTACCTATAGGTACTGCAAATACCTAAATGTGCACCGTTTAGGAGATATTTACTATAGATGCAGCCTTTGATGTCACAGGCACATGCGCTCTGAAGCCGTTCCTTCAGAGTCCTGTGCTATAAACTGTGGCTCCTGTGCGCATGTGCGGGAGTGATGCCATCGCAGCTCTGGCCACTCACACAGTGGAAGGAAGACCAGGTGAAGATGGAAGCTCCTTCAGCGGTGACAGTGCACCACTGGAGGGCTTCGTTCTAAGGTAAGTTTCACATAATGTGCTAGCACATTATGACATTGCCTTGCAGGTTTAAAAAAAGGCAATTGGTTTACTACCATTTTAAAGTGTCACTAAACCATCACTAAACAGGCATCCTATCCCTGTACATTGTTATACACCTCAGCTTATGTTTTAAAATCATCCAGTAACGTTAAATACCTTTATATTTGATTTCTTTTCTACCTGGGTATTCTCCCCGCTGTGCATTTTATGTATTATTTTCCAATATAGGAGTTTGAGCAGTGCACATGAATACAATCATGTACAACCCTGTACTTAAACTACATTTCCATTAATCAATGCACCCTCATCCCTGTTGCGCATGAGTTATCTTGGTAATGTAGTCATCTCTGTGGTCTGCAGAACTTGGGTGGTGCTGTGCAGTGAGCGGTGCTGAGGGAGACTGTGGATGGAAATTTCATTGGGGGAATGATGTTCACTCTCATTCTATATGGGCGGTCTTGTCTGCGTTTATGTGCCAGTCACTGTGGGACCATGTAGAGTGAAAGTAGCCACCCTTGGAAAGAAACTTAAATCACAGGAATTTTAGTGAAAATTCCTAAGATGACATTACAGCAAGTAATAGATATGAAGGTACTGAGCATTATTTATTTTTTAGTTTCAGTTTAGTAACTCTAAGTTTGGTGTACATTCCCCTGATCTCAAAAGACTTGCATTTTTAAATAGGTACCATTCTTTCTGAAATGGTTAATTGCAGACTGAGGTTCAATTATTCCATGGGATTTGAAAGCAGTGCAATCAGTTCAAAGAAGATTGTTCTTATTTTTGTTTTGATTTATTTTTACATTGACTGAAAATGTTTTGCTTCACTTATTCCATTGCTCTCATATTTTTCACACTCAAAGTAAATTAGCACTTGCCACTTCAGAATCAAACTACTCCATGTTGAGTTGCAATTCAAGAAAACATTATTCTCCAATCAAAACCTATGGCTATATCAGCAAAACCAATTACACTCTTTTCTGCATAATAATCACAATTAAACACGCAGGAAGAACAGTGATGTATCACATTATAGTACTTTGATAGTAGCTATGCACAGATTTAAATGTTTCTTAAAAGTAAATATAAACCCTAACTGGAGAGCATTTTATTTGATAATGTACTGGGTATCATAAATCTCCTTTTTTTGTTTTATAAAATACAATCTTCACCATTTTTCATGTCTTTTCTTTGCATTTCAGTGCTATTGACAGCTCTTCCTCAAGGCCAGTTTATTGATAGTGACAATGGTGGGCCATAGCTGTGCAGTGGGTGTCAGTGCAATAACTCACAGCCGCTATTGTATAACACAATGAAAATTCAGGTGCACAACTAGGATATATCACTCCATAATAGAAAGTGCCTGAACAATAACGTTCATGACTAGTGTTGAGCGAACCCGGACTGTAAAGTTCGGGTCCGTACCGAACTTTTGGGTGTCTGGGACCCAGACCCGAATCCGGAATTTTCAAAAAAGTCAGGGTCCGGGGTTCTGCTATTTTACTCCACATGTTGAGAAGCTGCCAAGGGCAGCCAATCAACAAGTGTTTTACTGGTTTTCCCTAGAAGCCATCACAGCCATGCCTACTAATGGCATGGCTGTGATTGGCCAGTGCACCATGTGATCCAGCCTCTATGTGGGGCTGGAGTCACCGTGCTGCATGTCATATGCTCTCATGATAGTTTAGGGAGAGGATGCTGCTGGCTCTGTTAGGGACAGATTTCAGAACATCTCATCCTGCATTACTGAGGACTAAGGAGAGATACTAGTACTGCTGCTTTGAGGGAGGGAGAGATACTAGTGCTGGTGCTTTGAGAGACAGATTTCACATCTCATCCTGCTGCACAGAGCGATCTGACTGGACTAGGGAGAGATACTAGTACTGCTGCTTTGAGAGACAGATTTCATACCTCATCCTGCTGCACAGAACGATCTGATTGTGGACTAGGGAGAGATACTAGTATTGGTGCTTTGAGAGACAGATTTCACACCTCATCCTGCTGCACAGAACGATCTGATTGTGGACTAGGGAGAGATACTAGTACTGGTGCTTTGAGAGACAGATTTCACACCTCATCCTGCTGCACAGAACGATCTGACTGTACTAGGGAGAGATACTAGTACTGGTGCTTTGAGAGACAGATTTCACACCTCATCCTGCAGCACAGAACGATCTGACTGGACTAGGTAGAGTCTGTTGCATTAAGGGAAATATTATTCTTCTAAAATCATCTCCAAGTTGTACAGGGAAAGGTTCCAGCTGTTGCTTTAAGTATCCCCAAAAGTGTGTGTGAAACTACTACTAAAATCTTGTGGTTAGAAAGGGAATTTCGTTGTCGACCTTGGAAAGGGACATGTTGAACCTCTACTAAAATCTTCTTATTATAAAGGGAATTACGTTGTCTGAGATGGATCAGGTCAGTCTAGCAAGACACGACGTCCTACTCCACACTTTAGACAGAGAGTTTCGTGGTCATGATCATAGAGAGGGATCATGTCAGTCTAGCAAGACACGTCGTCCTACTCCACACTTTAGACAGAGAGTTTCGTGGTCATGATCATAGAGA
>BLSH010368909.1:0-16041 GCA_018402905.1 Glandirana rugosa | reverse complement strand
CGAACCCGAACGATTTTTGAAATGTCCGGGTCCGGGTCCGTGCCACGGACACCCTAAAGTTCGGTACGGACCCGAACGTTACAGTCCAGGTTCGCTCAACACTAATCACCACCTTCCATACACAAAATAAAAAAATGGAGAATGTTTTAAAAAAACATTGGAACATTCTTTCCCAGGACCCCCACCTTAAATCCATCTTACCCAACCAGCCTAAAGTTACCTATCGGAGAACTCCCAACCTAAAATGTAAAATAGCTCCCAGTAGACTGAGATCCACTGCACCCATTCACAAATCCTTAGAACTCATTCCCCTAGTGGGGATGTTCCAATGCAAAAAAGCCCGATGCAAGACGTGTGACTTTGTCAAACATGGACGCAAGTCCTTCAAGCATAAGGGTAAAGTCTATCCACTGGAAGGTTTCTACAACTGTTCCTCGGATCATGTCGTCTATGCGCTCACCTGTCCCTGTGGCCTGCTCTATATTGGCAGGACCATCCAACCACTGAGGCAACAGTTTGGGAAGCATAGGAGGCTGATCGAGGGAGGAAAAGACCTTCATAGTGTGCCACGACATTTTCTGGAGCACCACAACAGATCCACGGAAGGCCTTGAGGTCTGGGTTATTGAGCAAATTCCCAGATCCCTGCCTGACGCGGAACGCTTCAAGAAATTGTGTTCCAGAGAAACATTCTGGATATATTGTCTGGATGTGCTGTCCCCTGGGGGGATGAATGAAGCTATAGAAATTTCTACAATTCTGTAGCTTCTTTCCATACGTGGGCTCTTTAGTGTGTGGGATAGTCTTTGTTGATGTAGTAGGAACTCATGCCAAGCCACTGGTATTGACATTAGTGTAATCCATGACGCTTGGACTGCCATTGAGCCGTATGTGGCTGTGGGCTGGTACCTACATCCATGTGCGACCATCATGATGCCCACACATGCTCTAACCACCATAGGTGCATTAATTGATTGTCTGGTTTTTATTCATTAATTTTTATTTTATTTATCATTTTTTTCATCATTTTTATCATTATTCCCATCACATTCATACCTTCTATCCGTCTTGGCACTGACATCATCATGGGACACGTGCATAATCTTCCCAACACGTCCCTTATATATGCAGGGCCACACTATATTTGCATATATTTGCATATATTCTGTCTACATCCCTTATATATTTATATATAATTACTGAATACTATTATATTATTATATTATCACTCTCTGTCTAAAATGAGGTACCCCTAAATAAATGTTTTGCCATTCTCTCCATTTCTGCTTATGCAGCATACTTTTTCATGTATGGTCTGTAGATTATGTATTATGCTGTAGTATGTATATTTTATTGTAAACATTGTTTTTTTCCCTCCCTCCCCCTTTTCTCCCCCCCACCCCCCTTTTCTTCCCCCCCTCCCCACTTTCCCAGTTTCCCTTCCCATTCCATTTTACAATGTTATTATTTTCGTACTTCTTTGAATTACCATCCATTTATACTATGTATTTTGCCACCGTCCATTTGAATATTTTTTTTTTTTTTTTTTTTTTTTTTTTATTTAACTTTTTATTAACATTATAGATAAGTACAATGAAAAGAAAAGCAAAGTGCTCACGGTTACAGCAAGATTATGAAATACTTCCTTTTTCTGGTAATACACTTACATGGAGTACAGATGTACATTCAATAACTTTTAGCATGAAATATATACATGCATTCTTATATATAAAGGCCTTGTCTAGGGCTATGCTCCCCACTCTCACTGGGGAGTGCCTGCCACCCCACTGGGATCATACTGTGGACAGGCTTATTAGAACAGATTCCTTGTTTCTACCGTGGGCCTTGGCTTTAGTCCTGTGGTCAAGGAATGAGGAAGTTATGATTTGTGATAGAACTGTGAGCTGATGGGCACCTTTGGTGAGCAGGTATCTGTGTACATAGGCTTCATGTTAGGTGCCTGCTAGGATAAGGATAGCAAAAGAAAATAACCTGAAGTGGAAAATATTACAAATGATTAAAACTTAAACTTGTCCACACCATCTATTTCTCTTCAGATTCCAGTATGCGAATTCTGATCGTATTGGTCACCCATCTATTTTGTATGTTTGTAACCATACCTCCCATTTGCGTTGGAATGCTTCTATTGAACCTTGTGTGTTAGCAAACATGCGCTCATATGCACATTGCATCTTGACTTTAGATATTGTTTCTTCAACTGTGGGAGATTTGTCTCTTTTCCACATGCTCATTAGTGCCAGCCTAGCTGCTATCAAAATATGTATTGTGATTGGTCTTAACCTCGGAGGGAGTTTCTCCAAAGTCAGGCCCAGAAGAGCTAAATCAGGTGTTGCTTCCACTGTTTGACCTGTAATTTGGGAAATCACTCTGAAAATCCCCTGCCAGTAGTTTGTGATAGTACTGCATTGCCATAGGATATGGAGGATATTGCCTTTTTGTCCACAGTTACGCCAGCAGTCCGCCGAGGTCTCTGGGTACATTTGAGCCAGTCGGGCTGGGGTTAGATACCATCTGTGGAGAACTTTGAGAGTGTTTTCCCAATGTAGGGCGCAATGAGTCGCTTTCATGCTGTGGGTGATTGCCTTTTCCCACTGATGGGTCGTGTAGGTTTTCCCTAAATCTCTTTCCCAATTTGCGATAGCAGTTGACTTTTTTAAAGAGTTGTTTGGTTGAAGCATGTGATATATGAAGGAGATACCACCTTTACTGTTTTCTTCTTTATGGTACCATTCCCAAATCTCTTTGTCTAGGGAGATATGAGTTGGGCCTATTTTATTCAAAAAGTGGGCAATTCTATGTGCGGTGAAAGGGTCTCTTATTTTGGCATTGTCAGATACCTCTGCCCATGTGGAGAATCCTTGTCTAGACAAGGTTTCAGTCGTTAGGTCGTGTATAAGGAACTCAAATATTTGCAGGGGGGCTTTTATAATGTCTATTTTAATGTTTTCTCTTTTGAGGTTGAGTAGAGCTCTCCAAGCTTCTATGGATGCCATCAGTGAGGGATGTTTCGGGATTAGAACGGGGTATCCTAAGCTAGCTGCCATTAGAAGAGTTTTTAGGCTTCTGTTGCGAATCATAGCCTGTTCAATTAGGACCCAGGGTTTAGAATAGCTGGGGAGGATCCATGCTTTAAGCTGGTCTAGTAGAGCTGCCTTGTAGTAGTCTCTAATGGAGGGTATCCCAGCTCCTCCCTTGTGTCTTGGTTTCATTAGTGTTGCAAAATTAATTCTAGGTTTTGAGTCTTTCCAAATGAATTTTTTCATTAGTTTTTCTAGAGTGGTAAAGAAGTCTTTTGGGGTCTGAATTGCTACTGTTCTGAAAATGTATAATATCTTCGGTAAAATGGTCATTTTAAATGCCGCTATTCTTCCCAGCCAGGATATTTCATGTTTGCTCAGATGGGCTAACTCGTTTGGCATGGATTTAAGAAGCTGTTTGTGATTGAAGTCGTAAATTTTAGCCGTATTTCTGGGTATCTGGATTCCTAAATACTGTATCGTGTTAGAATCCCAGTTACAGGGGAATATGGGCCGAAGTTTGGATATATCTTTTTTGGTGAGATTAAGGGGAAGGGCTTGACATTTTGAGATATTGATTTTATAGTAGGAGATGTTACCGAATTTATTGATGATGTTATTAACCGCCGGGATGGACTTTTCTAGATTGGACAGGGTGAGGATCACATCATCAGCAAAGAGACCTATGGAGTGGTTGCTACCTGCCACTTTTATGCCAGATACCTCAGGGGAATTCCTGATTGCTGTTGCGAGGGGTTCCATTATCAGGGTGAATATTAGAGGCGACAGGGGGCACCCTTGGCGTGTACCGTTTGTGATTGGGAATTGCTCTGATAGAACCGAGGCAGTATACACCTGTGCCGAGGGATTTGTATATAAGGCCGAAATCGCCGAGTTGATGGTACCTGTTAGGCCGAATTTTTCAAGGGTAGCTTTCATGTAACCCCAATGCACTCTGTCAAAGGCCTTTTTGGCGTCAAGAGCCAAAAAGGCCGCTGGGGTTTTGTTTTGTTCGACTATTTTAAGAAGATTTAAAATTTTCCTAGTGCCGTCGGGAGCCTGCCTATTTAGTACGAATCCTACTTGGTCTTTCGCTATTAGTGATGGAGTTATTTTGGCAAGTCTATTGGCTATAAGTTTAGCATAGATTTTGACATCCGTGTTTAACAAGGAAATTGGTCTGAAGTTCTGTGGAGTGTCTGATGCTTTGCCTGGTTTAGGTAACGTTCCTATAATGGCCTTAAGAATTTCATTTGGGAGGGTGCCCGAGGATGCCACTTTATTATAGAGATTTACAAGGTAGGGTGCAATTATGTCTTTGAAAGTACGGTAGTATTCTGCTGATAGGCCATCCGGACCTGGGGTCTTATTTATCGGTAACGCGTTAATTACTTGTAGGAGTTCTGTGTGCGTGAAGGGGGAGTTTAGTGAGTCTAGTTGGTCCCGGGAAAGCGAGGGTAGCGTAACCGACTCCAAGAATTCTTCGATTTCTTTTGGGGTAGGTTGGGATGTGTGGGGGTCTCTTTCTAAATTGTAAAGTGAGGTGTAGTAATTTTTAAATAAATCAGCTATTTCTGGTGGATGATAAACTTTTTTGTTCTTATCTGTGTCTTGCATATAGGCTATTTTTGTTTTGGCTTGTTTAATTTTTACTAATCTTGCCAATTGTTTCCCGGCTTTATTGCCAAAGAGATAATAAGATGCTTTAAGGTGCTTGATGGCCTTTTCATAGTCTGTGAGAAGTAATTGTTTGAGTTCATTTCGCGCTTGAGTTAGTTTAGTGAGAGTGGTCTGGGATTGGATTTGTTTATGTTGGGATTCTAGGGTCTTAATCTCGCTCAAGAGAGATTGTTTTTTCTGGGATCTCCTTTTTTTTTCCCTGGATGCCAATTGCAACAAGATGCCTCTTATGTATGCTTTGTGAGTACACCAGGTAATATCACATTTATCAATGCCTAGATCGTTAATTTGGATAAATTCTTGCAGTAATTGGGTGACCCCCTCTCTGTGCCTTTTTTGCTGAAAAATAGTGGCATTATTGCGCCATAATTTGGTGGGTTGAATATTGTTCTTTTCTAGCAGCGTTAGCGTGATAGGAGTATGATCTGACCATGTCAGATTTCCTATAGTCGCTTCACGGACTGAGTAGAGGGTGTGAACGTCCGTCAGGAATAGATCTATTCTACTATATGTTTGGTGTGGGTTGGAAAAGAACGTATAGTCCCTTTCATTTGCGTGGAGGCACCTCCACGAGTCGTAGAGCGATTCTCTGTGTAGAAGCTCCTTCAGGGAGTGTTTATAGGTTTTACTTTGGCGAGAGCAATCTAAGGTAGTATCAGGCACAGAGTTGAAGTCACCCAGCATAATCAGTGATCCCTTCTGGACAGATCTCACCTTTTTGATTAGTCTTTCCAAAAAGGATAACTGACCCGTATTGGGGGCATACACATTTACTATGGTAAACATAACATTATTGAGGGTGCAAATTAAAATGAGATACCGACCAATTGGGTCCCTGATCACTTCCTGTAAATAAAATGCGACAGTGTTTTTAATTGCAATAAGTACTCCATTATGCTTGGTCTCAGCGCTCGCAAAAAATATATGGGGATAGAGTGCATGAGAGCATTTGGGAGCTTTCTGTATTGCAAAATGGGTTTCCTGCGCGTTAATAATGTCCCCTTGTTGTCTTTGTGCTTCCTCCCAAAAGAGCTTGCGCTTGAAAGGGCTATTTAGGCCTTTGACGTTCATGGAGATGAACTTAATCGTCATGGTGGTATTCTTGTGATGCTGGATGTCCGAAGTAGCTCTTTGCGTCTCAGTAAGGTTGGTATGAAGATTGATGAGATTATTGTGGGAATGTATGGAAGTAGACGGTGGACTAATTGGTAGCCATTGGGTGAGATGGGTATAGGCAGTAACAAAGAGATTTCAGTAGAGATTAATGTTCTTTTAAACGATAGGTAGTGTGGACCAAACGATAAAATGAAATAAAAAACCGTTAAACCGAAAAAGGGTAACTTGGCTGTAGTTCTCGGATAGTGAGGCAAGTTTCCCTGCCCGTCATCTTGGGGGGAAGGAAAGACTCCACATCTGGTGGTAGTACACCGGAGTCTCGAAATACTCATTAGAGATAGGTCCTCCTTAGCCACCTTGAGTTGTTGAGTGGAGGAGAGCCCTTCTACTTATGCTTGTTTCCCTTTAGACCAGGTCGGGTGTAGCTGTTGGGGATTTCTACGTTCTTCCCTTGGTAGATCTACTGGTAAGATGCCCCAATCTTTCAAGTGGCGCAGGCCCGCTTCCAGGGAAAGAATAGTGTAATTTTTGTCCCGGTAGGTGACAATCAGCTTTGAGGGCGTCCCCCACTGGTATCTAATTTCATGGTTTCTTAATGCTTTTGTGATGGAGATAAGCTTTTTCCTATGCAAGATAGTTGCTTGTGATAAGTCGGTGAACAATGTTACACCTGAGAATTTGCCGTCTAGATTGGGTGACTTGCGCATGGCTCGCATCGCTGCTTCTTTTATATGAAAATAATGGATTCGGGCCAGAACATCTCGGGGGGTCGTATGGGGGAGGAACGACAGTTTAGGAAGTCTGTGTGCCCTGTCGATTGTCAGCTCCAAGTCGTCAGTAAGCTTTGCAATAGTTGACGGATGTAGGGTTGTAGGTCTGTGTTTGATATTGATTCAGGGATGCCGCGGAATTTAATATTGTTCCTTCTACTGCGGTCCTCTAAATCTGCTAATTTAGCTGCCATTTTCTGGATGTCTGATTGTTGGTCTTGCAGTGTATCAATCATGCTGTTATGTGCTGTGAAGGAGTCATCCATTTTGTTCTCTATTTGTGTCACCCTCTGTTGCAATTCCGTAATATCTGCTGTAACTGTTCCCAATGCTTTTTTCATATCTAAAAACATAGATTCCCTGAGGGCAAGTAGCATCCCTTTCATGTCTGCTACAGAAACCGGGAGGGATGATGCAGGGAATTGTTCCAATGCTGTGTGTGGGACATGTTCCTGATCTGCGCTTTCTTCCATGTCAGAATCGGTTGGATCTTTCTCCCCCTGTCTAGCTTTTTTGTTTTTGACAGGGCTGCGGGTGGTAGGGCTGTCAGGTGGAGAGTGTGGAGGAGCCTCATATGAGGGATTACTCACCACAGTGTCCGCTGATGAAGAGGAAGAGCTGGACTGTGAGTAGGCCTCGCCTGAGGCTGCCGCGTGTGTGGACGGGAGTCCGCCATCTTGGTACACCCGCTCGCCTCTGACTGAAAAGAAATCTGTCAGTTTCTGGGGCGCCGCTCGTTGTGAGCTCCTTTTCCTTTGTTCCCCGGGTGGAGAAGGCATTGAGGGGTCTGTGGCCATCTCGATTGGGCTCTCCTGAGGCTCGTTGTACGTCGCTGGGTGGCTTTTCGGCCGGAGCTGTGTTAAAGTGCGGCCGTCTTCTCCGCCTGTTGGACACGCCCCTGAATAATTTTTTTTATTACCATTCACTTGCTCTTATTACCACTGGCTTACCATAGCTTCCTTGATTTAAATGAAACCATGGACTCACTGACTTTGATTTTAGTTCCTGATTTTAGTTTAAGTTTTAGCTCTATCAGCCCCTGTCCGCACTCATCTCGCCCCGAGTGATCCGCCTCCTAGCTCTGCTTGGACTATTAAAAATGGCCGACATTGAACTTCCTGGTGCCTGATGAAAGAGCGCGGTCACGTCTTGTTGTGTGAACCGCACGCTCAGAAACACGTCGCACTTTTGATGACGTCACGCCGCCGCGACACTCCACAGTGAGCTCCGATCGTCCAGTCCAGCGTCTTGCCGGCTACAGACCACAGATACATCTCCTGACTGTACTTGATGCTTCCTGGTGGGGACGGTGAGCTGCTGACGTTCCCTCTTGGGACCACTTACATGCACTTTTAATAGATGCCTTTGTGAGTTGCCATGCTCTAGATTTTAAAGATGTTATTAAAATGTTTTACAGTCTGCATTTAGAAGCGCCTCTGTCCTTGTTTGTTTTTCACAGTGGCCAGCGGCTTCCCCACTAGAGTGCAGCTTCTACCTGTGGACTGGTGCTTCCCTCTCTGTTTCTCCCCTCCCCCTCCATTCCCTGTGCCTTACCACTGGTATTGTAAGTATTGGAGAGTTCCTTTCCACACTGTGCGCCTTTTTCCTTGTTACCCTTCAGAAGTGGGGACGGGTAGAGGCAAATCACTTATTAAGCTGTAGGAAGGGGCAGCAGCTTTGGCAGTGTTGTAGCTTGAAGAAACCGTCTCTGATACGGGGACTGAGCGATTGGTTTCTTGTGTGGGGAAGGATGGCAGAAAAGGAAAGCCTGAAGAAGGAGGGTAAGGAGGATGCCCTGTGGTACCGCTGTACAAGTAAGGAAACATGCCAGAAGCTGGGGCTAATGTTGGAGGATTCTTCCAAAATTCTTCTAACAAATTCTGCACTATTTTTCCAAGATCAGAGTGCATAGTAAAATTGTTTACTAAAGGACATGTCACGTTTGTGCCTTGTGCGTCCACTAGATGATGTCTAATTGGAGGAAAGACTGTGATGACTGGTTTCTCTCGAGGAAATTGTGGAGGAAGCAAGATGTTTATGTTGATGGTCACATTTTTTATGGCAATTGTCAATCTATATTCCACATCTTTCTGAATTTCAGTGATACTGTTGTGGCAGGCCTTGAGGTAGTCTAGCTGGCACTGTCTCGGCTGTTGCAGGCTGCTGAGGGCCGGCAGAGGTCTGGATCCCTTGGAGGAGAAGAACCAGCTCATGGTTGGATAATGTGGGGGGAGGGGCGGCGGGCAGCTTTGTTGTTGTGGTGATCGGAGGAGGAGGAGGGGTGTTGGTGGCTCACACTGTCCATGGCCCCCCCATGCTATCCTTACACTCCCAGCCCCCTCTGTAGCTCTCCTCAGGTCGCACTGTGTGACCAACATGTTTGTTATTCTTAACTAAAAGAAAAAACAGACTTTAGTATCAATGTGAAGGCTTGGCATGCCTAGAGCAGGGGTGCCCAACAGCTGGCCCGCCACCTCCTGCTCTTGGATGGCAGATCAGCAAACGCAGATTGTAGGTTCCTGACACACCATCCCCAAGCATCAGCATGAAGAATGGAGCCAGAGCTAGAGGAAGCCAGTGCTTCCTGTATAGCACCAACTCCTCTCACAGGCGTAGTGTTACCAAATGTACACCACCTTTGACAATTCCCGTCATGATAAATGAAGCATTGGCTCTGCTCTCTACTGCAGCATGCTTCCTGTCACACTAATTCTCAGGGATGGTGGGTCGGGAACCTGTAATCTGGGACAAGAGCCACCAGGGATACCCCCAGTAGTACCCACCAGCAGTACCAGCCAGCAGTACCCACTGGCAGTACCAGCCAGCAGTACCCACCAGCAGTACCCACATCAGTACCAGCTAGCAGTACCCACCAGCAGTACCCAACAGCAGTACCCACTGGCAGTACCAGCTAGCAGTACCCGCCAGCAGTACCCTCCATCAGTAACAGCCAGCAGTACATACCCGCAGTACCAGCCAGAAGTACCCACCAGCAGTACCAGCCAGCAGTACCAGCCCACAGTACCCGCCAACCAAACCCACCTGGGGAACAGCAGCAGCCAGTGATACCTGCAGGAATCCTCAGGAAGAAGTGAAGATTGAAGTCAGTTGAGGTGTAGGTACCGCAGTGCATCAGAGTGTAAGCAGCCTTAAACATCTTTCACACCATCGGTCCGTTTGGTTCCGCCTGTCAGTTTTTCATGTGGATCCAAATGGGCTCTCCATTCACCTATATAGGCTGGCAGATGTAAACGGACTTGTGTTCATTCACACATGTCTATCTCCTATCTCCAATCTGATCCACTTAGGGTCCACACAGAATGGGATCTGTCCTCTTCGGTCTGGGAGCATTGGAGGACCCATAGAGTAGAGGAAGCTGTGCCCGTGTCTGATCTGCATATGCAGAGTGGACATGGACCTGTCATCTGCCTGCTCCACTCATTGTAGCCTGTTACCAAGTCACTAAAGTGGCCCTTTGATCCTCAAAAGGTTTGCACCCCTGGCCTAGAGTATAGTCACCACAGCCTGTTTTACACTTAAAGCTTCCACAAGGGTTCATGAAGTGTAGTTGAATATGGTGACTAGAAAGAAAAATATTACATGATAGCATGCCATATATGACATAGACTATTATACACATGTTAAATAAAAACGTATTATACAAATGTTACTTAAAAAAGGTATAAAAAAGTATTACAAAAATACCACTATGCAGCCCCAAAGGGATATGGTCTTAAGGGGTATAGTTGAGTCTAATAATAGTCTCTCATGTGGCTGTGAGCGTAGTTGGCTAAATATGTGTCCTGTTGTGTGCTAACCTGTACCTGGGGGATGAAAGTGGTCAGTATTCTTTGGTCAGGATTTGTAGATGTACATGTTTTATCGTGGCATTGGTACATCGACTATATATTTCTTATTTGGACTGGGTCACATGATGACCTTGATGGATTCATGATAATGATTGGTCAGAACACTTTAGTTTTACCATGGCATGTGACCAAACCGTCCTAGATATACAGATCTTGAAGAGCTCTGATGGCCATTTATTATCTTATTTGTGTCGTAAACCATCCGCAGCTAATACCATTCTTCATGCCACAAGTGCCCATCCTAGGGCACTCAAGAGAGTATACCATATGGCCAATATCTAACACTGAAACATTAATATTATTATATTATTATACAGGATTTATATAGCATTGACAGTTTGCATTTCATTTTACAATATTAGGGCAGACAGTACAATTAAAATACAATTCAATACAGGAGGAATCAGAGGGCCCTGCTCGTTAGAGCTTACAATCTAGGAGGATAACTGTAGTGAAGGAGGACTTTGGAACCCAGGTGAAGACTAAATTCCATCTAGCTCAACCATAATAAAAATATATCATACAATCTCATATGCACAATCCTATACCCACAGTTGATCCAGAGGAAGGTGAAAAACCCCAGCAAAGCATGATCCAATTTGCTACAGCAGGGGAAAAAATTCCTTCCTGATCCCCCCGAGCAGTGTTGCCAACCGTCCATAAATTTATGGACAGCCAGTAAAAACAGGGCAGTTTTTTGGGTGTCCGAAAAAGTCAGTAGCAGCCGAAAAGTGCCAGTAAAAACAGCGGCCATTGGCTCTGGTCACAGCTGCGCATGTGCAATTATGGAAATCCCCAAGCGGCCAGCGAGAAGATCCGATCCTGACCCTGGGACGAGTTGGGTGACCACTCCTCCTGCTGCCAGCTAGTGCCTGTGCCCAGCCCATCCAGCCTCAAATGAGGTTACTGCATTTTCCCGCCACACCATTGCCAGCCAGCACCAGACCGGAGCAGATGCTTCGGATGGATGGATCCTCCTGATTCCTGCTGCCTCCCTGCTCTGGCTGACCCTGCATCCCTCCTGGTGACAGTGGTGAGTGCAGTGTGCGCTGTATGAGTGCAGTGCGCACTGGATAAGTGGCAGGAGGTAATGGAAGGATGGTGTAATGGAAACAGGAGGTGATGGGGATGATGTGATGGAGATGAAGGGATGGTGACAGGAAGTTATGGGGGGATAGTGTGATAGAGACAAGAGGTGATGGAGGGATGGAGACGGGGGGGGTGGTGTGATGGAGATGAGGGGTGATGGAGGGATGGAGACTGGAGGGATAAAAACAGGAGGTGATGGAGACAGGAAGTCTTTAGAAGTTGGGACATACATTCTGGTGATCCTAGTGGCTACCAGGGATTTCACCTCATGTTCTGTGGTGGTTATGGAACAGAAATTAAGGGGAGATGTCTATATTTTGACATAGGTGACAAAACAGATGGACTAAATAATCTGCCCTTATTATATTGAAAATAAGAGAAATATGTGTTTTTTACCTTGCTATCTACCTTAAATTGCATTGCTATCTGCACAGTGTACTTGCTTGTAGACTAAATACTGAAATTTGCACTGAAAACTGTAATTTTGTAACTTTTGTAAAATGTCAGTAAAAACTTGGCTGTGCCAGTAAATTTTGGGTGTTGTGCCAGTAAATTTCAATCTGGTAGGTTGGATATTCCCTGGATCGACTTTACCTATAAATGTTAGTACCCAGTTATAGTATGTAGATTTAGGAAAGAATTCAGGCCTTTCTTAACTACTTCCCGACCACGCGCCGTGTTTTCACGGCGGCAGTCGGGATGCTGAGCGCAAATCGCCGTAAATAAGTGGCGATCTGCAATCAGCCACCAGGGGGCGCGTGCGCGCACCCGCCGCACTCCTGGGGAGTGTGCCCGCGGCTCGGGCGGACCTGATGTCTGCCGGCGAGCCGCGATGAGCGGCTACAGGGAAAGAAGGGTAGGGGCATGAGAGATCTACTGATCCCTGTCACTGGGATCAGTTAGATCTCTAATGCCCATGTTAGCCCAACCCCCCCACAGTAAGAACACACCCAGGGAACACAGTTAACCCCTAGCTCCCCCCCCCCCCCGGTTAACCCCTTCACTGGCAATGACATTTATACAGTAATTAGTGGACATTTAAATTTCTGATCGCTGAATAAATGTCATTGGTCCCAAAAAAGTGACAAAAATGTCCGACATGTCCGCTGCAATATTGCAGTACCGCTAAAAATCGCAGATCGCCGTCATTACTAGTAAAAAATAAAAAATAAAAACCCCAGAAATTAATTCTCACCATCCGTAAACACGGCCACTTTTGCACAAACCAATCAATAAACGCCGATTGCGGTTTTTTTTATCACAAATATGAGGAATTATATAAATCGGGCAAAAACGGTGAAAAAAAATGTTTTTTTATATATTTTTTTTGGATTTGAATTTGAGCAAAAAGTAAGAAATTTGGGTTTTTTTGCAAAATGGTCGCTCTTCTTTTGTTTATAGCGGTTATCAGAAATGACGCAGTGGCGATCAAATACCACCAAAAGAAAGTTCTATTTGTGGGGAAAAAAGGACGCAAATTTTGTTTGGGTGCAACGTCGCACGACCGCGCAATTGTCAGTTAAAGTGACGCAGCACCGAATCCCAAAAAGTGCTCTGGTCCTAAAGCTGAAAAACCTTCCTGTTGGTAAGTGGTTAAAGCAATCTACTGAGCTGGACAGAATCACCTCTGTAGGGAATCTATTCCACATTTCCACAGCTCTAACTGTGAAGAAACCTTTCCACATTTGGAGATGAAATCGCTTTTCCTCTATAAGTAAAGGGTGCCCCCTTGTCCTATGTTTTTACCTTAAAGTGAATAACTCAACACCAAGTTCACTATATGGACCACTTATGTATTTGTGCATGTTGATCATATTCCCTCTTAATCACCTCTTCTCATGAGAGAATAAATTCAGTTCATATAATCTTTCTTCATAGCTGAGCTTCTCCATGCCTCTTATTAGTTTGGTTGCTGTTGGGGTACCAGTGAGGCCTGCTGTTCTGACTGGCTTGGATCGACCCTGTGTCTTTTAAGGATCCAGAGAGAATAATCTTAGCGTTAAGAAATACACACAGACAGACAGTTTGGATGCCAAGATTATTCTGACTTGTATTGTTTGGGTCAAACATCTTATAGTCATTATAAAGGGCGTTACAAAGTTAATGATATTCTGCAACACATCACCTTATAGGTTAACAATTATACAAAGTAAATAATATTCCAAATAATATGAGACTATAGGTTTAGTAATTATCATAGATAAGAAAAACTCCTCCTTAAGAAAGGAGGGGGTCTTTATCCAGAGGCCTGGAGCTATGGGGTTGTACTTAAGGAGAAACAATAGTACAGTGATGCTTTATTACAATCCCAATTACCACAACCCTTATTATCGTGACTAACAGTACCAGGTACTTGGAATGTAGTAATTGGGATGGCAGATGAGATCATCTTTGTACGTGTAAACTGTGAATTCTGAAATGGAAGAAGGGGGGTGGGGAGCATCAAGACAGAGGAGAAAAGGATATTTTAAAATGGAATCCAGAAGACAAAATGGCATTTCAGTGTTTTCTCTGCATCCCCCCCCATAACCCCCTCTTAAATCATATACATGATTTCCCCTAAAACCCTATCGGGCCTTACATTGTCACAGACGTCATCGGGGGCATATAACTCCCCGGTAAAGTCAGTGGGCATGCAACTATCCTATTCTTGATACCCTTGTTGCAAAAGAAGGACTATACCCACCCGTCTAAAAATATTTTGGGCAATACCAGTCTGCTTACGACTACGGTGTTTTCTTTGGTACTAAAAGTAAGGGCTGGGATAGAAGGGCTCTATATGTTCTGACTCTATATGCCCGAGCATAGAGGGATTATCTATTCCCTTGCACATTTTCCAGAAACATAAAATAACACAGTATACTATCATACTTATTATGCTAATATAGCAGCAATGATTATAAAAGGTTGAACTAGGGCTTGTTTCCATCCGGTGAACCACCCAAAATACTGATCCCATGGGTTGTCTATACCTGAGTTAGTTAACAAAACATTGTTGATTATAATAAATATAAATTATACATTCTACATTCTAATTAACAGTTATTATGGGGATAAGTGATTCAAATACAGCTGTCACTTGATCTCTGGCTTTGAGTTCACCTTGGACCCCTCTTTGAACATCTATATATATATAGGTACCCCTATGAATATAAAAATTACACTAACCAAATACTATAAAACAGTAAACTATATGGCAGTCAAAAGTGAAGGTGGCTACATATATGTTTGATATGTTATACCAGAATGTTGTGAGACTGGGGGTTTTACCCTTTTTGGGTAATGACCACCTCTGTACTAATACACATGAGAAAAGTCAATAAAATCACTAGAGATGAGGGGGGGTAGACAGGATCAGGGAGATTAAGGGCCATTGTCCAAAATTCAGGTAGCAGTTCATTTTCAGGGTCAAGATTGTCCACCTCCGTTAATACCCCCTTGTCTTGACTTTCCTTTTCGAGGTCAGGGCTTTCTGCCCCCGTTAGTACCTCCTTTCTTGCTTGCTTCTGGGACCTCAGAGTCAGGTCTCTTCTTTACCAATTTTACTCCGGTGGCATGAATCCAGGCAGGGTTGTGTTCTGCCAGGGTTACAGTTCTGGTGATGGCTATCAGGGTTACAGTTCTGGTGATGGCTATCACTGTAATGGGCTACAAATGAAGTCCGAAACACAGTACAACAGGTCTGCTGATGTGTAATCCTACTTCAAGTGAGGGCTTAAATGTTTATAATAATAAATATGCATAAAACATAGATGTGTTCTGAGTTGTAACCTAGGGATGATCATATAATCATCCTAATCAGTGTCTGTATCTTCTATTAACAATTAAGCAGTTAAATGGGTGGTTTTCCCATGTGACCAATAGAAAGAGAAACAAAATTTAGGCAGTGCTATAAGAAATCCATCTTGAAACTGGGAAAAAAAGAATAATTCAGATCATCACACATCCAAGAGATTTGTTTTCTCAAAAGCAGCGACATCTCCTCCTGTCACTGGATGTTCTCTAGTCTCAAATAAACATATTCATTAGTACATTATGAATCAACATTTTATAGGTTCACATAAAGCATTACTCTAACTACATTTTACTCTAACTATATTTTTAATAAAAGACTCCTGACTTAACCCATTCTTCCAACATTTTCCCCTCCTATTGAACCTACAAAATGTAGATTCTTTCTTAAGTTCTCAACCATGAGCCTGTCTTGGTGGGGATTTTCATAAAAACAGCATCACTTTCTCATACAAGCAGTGTGGCTAATCCTGGTTTGTCATATAAGTCAGGGTCTTGTGTGGACAGTGCTGCATACATTACATCACCTGCAGCTTTATCTGCTACCCTTGAGATGAGTCCCTTCATGCATGGTACTAGACAGCAGCCTACGCATAATAATACTGACAGTACCACCACAACCGCGGTGGCCAAGGTGGTCAAAAACTTGCCCCACTTGCCAAACCAGCGTTCCATCCATCCGGTGAAG